>JARFNZ010115568.1:0-12684 GCA_031763405.1 Balanus nubilus | reverse complement strand
CGTCTGGACACTCACTGGGCACATATCGCACATGCAATACCCCACGTAGACGGATAGTAAGACAGCACAAGTAGCTCAACTGGAACGGACACTAAAGGCCAAGTGGCCTCTCTAAATTCCGTTCATCTAAGTAAGGCTAATTAAGTAAGGTACTACAAAAGGAAATATTTGTTTAAACTAGGACAACTGTAAACACATGAATAGAGAATTGCATGACAAATTTGAAGATATATATTCTGTCTCACGTTCTAGTGTTCTTCAATCTTTATACCAAAAAAGGTCCGTGTCCAGACAGATTTCCGTCAGACGGTTTTTCGTCGGACATTATTTCGTCCGCAGATTTTCGTTTCGTATTTTTTTTCGCCAGAAAATATTTCGTCCACGTGCTTTTTCGTCTTCTCATTTTTTCGCCTCGTCATTTTTGTTGCGTTGCATTTCTTTTCGTTTTCTTTTGTTACATCACATTACGAAACGTCATGCTGCATTATGTTTTGTTAAGTTACACCTATCGCGCTATGTTACATTATGTTACATTACAAATTATTAGCCTGTTTTGTTATGTAACATGTTACATTACTTTTTGTTACATTATGTTACATTGCATTAAGTTAGGTTACATCATGTTACTTATGCTAGGTTAGGTTAGGTCAAGTTAGGTCAGGTCAGCTGGTCCGGTCTGGTTAGTTGAGGTTAGATAATAATTTGCAGAGGAATGTTTGTGGACGGAAAATGTATGACAACTTTGGCAGACAAGAAATTGATTGTTTACAAAAAAAAACTCCAGAATAAAAAATGTCAGATGAAAATCATGTGAGACAAAAAAATGTGTGGACAAAAATAAAAAAATGTGTGGATGAAAAAAGTGTAGACAAAAAATGTGAGACCAAAATTAGCACATACAAAAAAACTGTAGATGAAAAAATGTGTAAACAAAAAAAATGTGAGATGAAAATTAGCACATACAAAAAATGCAAGATGAATAAATGCATGGACGGAAAAATGGCTGGACGAAAATCTGCAGACTAAGAAATGTTGGACAGCAAATTCAACACCAACTTTCAAGTCAGCTTACCAGACTTCTCCTTGCACTTTTGAAAAATGTTATATTTATGCCTTGCCCATATTTCTGAAAATGAAATTGCAAATATTGTGGGTAAAACAACTAACAAGAAACCTACCCACAAATAAAACATTTAACTGACACCATACTTAACATTATAATGATGAAATGGGTAGCATATCAATATCTAAACTTAAATGAGCACACCAGGGATATATTAATCAGAAGCATACCCTGACCCACCTAATACCATTTCAATTTACAGAATCCACTCAGGGGTTAACTTAACCCCACTAGTCCTATTCCTGTCTTCCAGAAATGTCAACTGTAAAACTAGAATTACCCGCTTTATATTTGCGTTCTTCAAGCAATGTATTTTCATTTTTTTGCACCTACCTTCAGCGCAGATCAAGATCGTGTGGGCCTCGTGGGCCTATAAACGGCCTTGCGTGTGGGGTTCTGATTACACGTGTGCAAGAAATATATCTAGTAACATAAGTCCCGCTAGCCTCGAGAGTCGTAATCGCTTCCTTAGCCGTGTACACAAAGATTCTTATGGATATATAGGTACATACCTATAGTAATACAGGCATATACCAAGATTCTTACAGATATATAGGTGTATATACGCGGCCTTGGTCGTAGTTACCTGAGGTCAGTACTAGTTAGCCCCCGTCAAATGTTTGACATTCCTAAGCGATAGCATCACTACAGTCCAGGTCCCCGGCCCTCAGCACGCCAGTTAACGGGAATAGCCGTGTATTTGGAAACCACCAGGGGTGTAGTTTTGTATTCAGTTGGGTGGAATTGGGCTCCCTCAACTTGGGCTTCAGCTCCCCAACTTTGACGAGAAAGAAGGTCAAATCCTGGGAGAAATTCGCATCCTTCAGGATTTTGACGGTACTTTGAGCTATTTTCCCTATCTCAGTCAACCCCCTCAACTTGTTTGGAGAAGCTACACACCTGGAACCCACCCCTGAAGTCTATTTAAAAATGCAGACTTGGTTTAATTTTTTGGAATACTGGAGATTTGCTTATTTTTAAAACCTAGTCCAATTTTCCTGAGCCCTTCCGTGTTTTTCTCATGAAAAGTGCCATGATAACATCATGATAAACCATAAAATCAGAAGTAGTGACGTAAGATCTACCAAACCTGTGGTTTCAGAAGCTTTGAGAAATATCCGTGGATTTCCCGGGAAATATGTCAGCAACGCGCCGTTATTGAAACGTAAGTTCCAAGAAGTACATTTTATATAAATAATAACTGATATAAAAGTAAGGTATTCTCGGAAGTGCTTAATAAATATTTTTCCAAAAATGTCATTAAATTGTAGAAGCTTATTAAAAAATATAACAGAAGTAAGCCCAGAAATCGATCTTCGATTTCATTTTTTACCCTTCTGATGAAGAGTCATTTTCGGCGCTGCTGTTTCATACAGAAGCGGGAACTAGGGAGGGAGGCAAATTGTATATATACTACTCGCCCTAACCCAACAACAAGAAGGCAAATTTTATTTGTTTTATCCGCAGGTGTTCTTCGGGTGGATTGAGAGCTAGCTCATTCAAATAATCGACATGATTGGAATGCTGGTAGGTGAAGACATTTTTAATTAAACCAGCCTTCCAGACCGCCCATAGACGCTTCCGTCCATGGGTGGAGCTTTTCGGGAAAAGTTGGTGGGGTAAAATGTCATGCTGGCTGATTGTTCTGCACAGCTAAGTCAAAAGTGACTATTTTAACCCCAGCGAACCTTCAAGCTTGATAGTAGGTAATGGTTTGCTTTTTGTGAACAATGATCATTTGAAGCCAAAAAAACTTCAAATCTGACAAAACTTGGTGGGCCTAAATCAACAACACTTGAAATCGGACAAAACTTTTGGTCATCAAAAAGCTTTGGTAATGGTAAGGCAGGCGATACAGGAGCTGCCATATGAAAAATCCAGATTAGAAATCAGCCATATGGATTGTGGGATTAGCTGTGTGATAGATTCAACTGCTCGCTGTGTGACATTAGTTTGACTTGTATTTCTTTTAAACTTGACAAGAAAGCTGTGCTATGCTTGGGCCCTTTCACATGAGCGTGATAGATAGAGATTAGGTTGCCTTCCGGATATTGGTTCGCCTTGTGATTATGGCATGGAGTGTTGTGATGCATTCTGGGTAATTGCCATTGATTTAACATAAGCATTGCATTCTGGGTAATAATACTCCAACATAAGGCAGCTCCTATATCACCTGCCCTACCATAACCAAAGCTTCTTGGTGGGGCAAAACTAAAAGTTGGTGGGGGGTGGCTGCCCCACCAACTATAGGAAACTCCACCTGTACTTCCATCTCCAGCCCTTAAATTCCCTTGCTGTTCAGGCTTGCTCCATTTCTTGCTGGTGCCCACAACCTCGCCCACAGCAGTGGGGACTGGGAGAAGGATGGCACACTAAAATGGGAAAATTAAATTGTAAACACTAATTCAATAGCCCTTAATTAAATGATCCCAAAAAGGTCAAACTACTGATTTTGGTCATTGGTTGCTATAACATGCTCTCAGGTAAGTTTGTCATCCAAAACATGAAAAATGACCCTTTTACATGGTTTTCTCATTGTGCTTAGAAACAAAATTAAAATACAGAAAATCAAAATTGGTAGAAATATCATGGAAGTGTATTTGGGCGTTGGAGTCTTTGAAAGGTCATTACTCCATTTTTTAGGGTATTATATTGACTTCAAGTCTGGTACAAATATTCACCATGCTTGTCTGCTTTGTATCACATGTATTCCAGTTTTATTTGTTTTATCATTTTGGGAATATGACAAAAATTCAAAAAAAATTAGTTCCATATTTTTCCATTTGAAAAATTATCACATCTGAAGACTGAAACAATAGTTTCATAGCCTGGGTTGTTCTGAGCCTTTTGATGTGACACAATTGACTCTGTCTTCATAAATATGTAGCTAACAGTGGTATTCTCAGATGATTTGGGATTCAAAATGGGAAAACATAACATTGCTCTGTCATTATTTCCAGTTGACCTATTATGAGCTTATCATTTTCCTCTTGACAATATGTGTGGAATTGATGCCAGAAAGGGTATGCAAAGTTTGGTGATGCTGCTAGTGTTATTTTTTGGAGATGTTAGGAAGAATGGGTGGGTAATATGGTAAGGTAACATGGGTCTTTCCCTCTGCAGTGTATTTTGTTTGATATTCTGAATAGGGCTCAGAACTGCTATTTGGATGTTTCCATATCTCATAAGTATTGTTGACACTGATTCTGAATATAGCTGTCAAAAAATCAAATTCATAGCCATTTCCTTAATGTTTGCATTTACTTTCATGTCCACGGGGCATGTCGGCCGCCGGCCGTTATGTGACGTCATAACTTAGTCGCCCGAAACTAGCGCCGCTGGCCCGTGTGCTTTACAGTTTGTTTTCGTGATATTGTACGGCTATGGCCAAGTTTTTGGATGACAATTTTGAAGGAAATATCACTGAGATGCTGTTGATATCTTTTGATGACAGAAAAGTAAAAAGTTTAATTGATATGGCATGAAAAACGAGTGCAAACACTCCAAGTAAAGCTGCCACTTTCCTACCTACCTGCCCGCAAGGCGCGGGACTGCATTAACCCGCCGGATATTTATCGAGTAGCACACGCAATATTTGGTTGAAGCAGTTTTTTGTGGTTGGCATGATTTTCATTAAAAATAAAAATAAACTGAAGTTTTTGAAAAAATGTAAATGAGAGCCTATGTGTTGAATACCTTTTTGTTGATGATTTGCCTGTGAATGTATTGCTTGATGAGACTAATCCATGTTGAAATAAAATTTTGTGTATCTGGTTTTGTGGTCCATGGGTACCTAACAGGTTATATGGACATGCAGGCCCGGGCGGGTTATCACTGGTAAAAAAAATGGCAACTCTAATATACATCAAACATAAACTGATGGCAAGTTCTGTGAAGTAGCCTTTTGAAACTCATCCTCCATGATGAAATAGCTTCGTCTGCTACTGTTGAAGACAAAGTTCTCACTTCACCGCCTTAAAATCACACGACAAGCACAACAAGCCTCAGCGCATATTGGGCGGCAATGGTCCGCGACTAAGTTGTGACGTCAGCCACTGTAGGACCAATCAAACTCCAGATAATTCAAAAAACGTTTTTAGCTCCAGAGAGAAAACTTGAAGTATTTAATGGCTGAAAATTGACCAAGATGTGTAAAAAATTATTGTCGTTCCAATGATGCATAATTTTAGCCAGGAAATAAATGGGGACCGAGCCCTATTGCCCGTATCACATTTAACCCCGGTCTCCCCTATATCTCGGATTTGTGACACATGTTTTATGGGTTCTTTCAGACGTAGAATTTGATGTTAACGGTCATTTCACCATTTGACCCCAGTTTAAGTGAAGGTCAGGCCAAGGTCAGGTCAAAGAAGGTCAAATTTTGAATTCATAACATGGAAGAAAAAGCACATGATGTTAAACCAGTTTTGTCCCAGGAATCCAATGGTGTCCGTTGTTTTTACGTAAGTAGTCTAGAAAAGCAAAACAAAACGCAATTAAACAAAATGACGTCATCAGATTGTAGGGGAGAAGGGGGTGTTTTGGCCGTTTATTTTTCAAAACGATGTTGTGGAAAAACCGGATCACATTTGATCGACTGTTGTGTGGGGAAGGTGTTACAACTTACATTTATTTGTTGTTTCGGCATATCATCTACATCATTCTAGCGCAATTAGGTTTGGTAGTAATTTATCATTGTCTAAAGGTCTATCAAGCGGCCAAGTAACAAGGTGATTTGGCCGGGGGGGGGGGGGCGGTGGGGTCACTTGGGCGGGCTTAGGATGAAGTGAGTAATTAATACTAAAGGCGAATCGGCTTGAAAGAGTCGACGTCGGCAGTCGTCAGCAGACAAGTAACTGTGGTAAAGCATTTTCACCATATATCGCACTGCGACGAAAAGTTACATTTGCATCAATAAGTTGTTTGATACTTACAAATTGTGCCATCAAATTAAACATAACAATTCAAATAGAGAAAAATGTTTGAACCTAATACTAAAACATCTGCTGTAACGTCCAATCTAGACTATTTGTGCGCGTGTCGTCACTCGTCTTCATCACTTCATTTCACTGTTTGTTGCCTTTGCGTTTCTGTCTCTTCGACGGTCCATCTCCACTTGGAAGGACCCGCTTCGTGACTGGAGGACTGGAGACATGATGTCAATTTGCAGACTAACGTCATGCTCTGGGAGTGATTACCGAGACGGACAACCATGCAAATGAAAAATTACTTAATCGTTAGTTATCGTACCAAAGATAACTGAGTTTCTGGCCGCGCCGGACCGGCCAGACCCCATCCCCATCGGACCCCATCCAACCAAACTCTTCCGCTTCCGGCGCCTGCCGGAAGCGGGACCGAGGGACAG
This sequence comes from Balanus nubilus, assembly GCA_031763405.1. Classification (NCBI taxonomy): domain Eukaryota; kingdom Metazoa; phylum Arthropoda; class Thecostraca; order Balanomorpha; family Balanidae; genus Balanus; species Balanus nubilus. The sequence continues at coordinate 6,196 of JARFNZ010115568.1, read as the reverse complement.
GCCTTTACAGCCAAAAACACGTCATCGCTGGGAGGTAAGCGTGAGAGGCCGGCGCGAAAGCCAGAACACAAACTGACCTCGCCTTTGCGATGCACCCGACAGAAACTGCCTCGGTGACTGCTCAACCCAGAATAAATGGCGGCACCGTAGATCCGACCGGACCTCGCCTGTCAATCACGTGTCATGTTGCCGGCTGCCAATCGGCCGTCGGCTCGAGCGGCGTTGGTCGTCCCCTTGCAGGTAGACTGTGCCGTAGTGCCACCACCGGCGGTAGCTAACTCGGACAGCGTGGCGCTTCGCACCAAGGTTCCTTATAGCAACCTATACCTAGCCGCCCCGGTCAAATTACCCCACATCGCCACGGCCAAGTCGCCCCGAAGCGTTTTTTTTCCAGAAAAAGGGTCCATACACTGACAGCAATTGTTGTTAAAACTGGGAAATAGGCTATAGGCAGTTTCTTGAACAACCAGTATATTCAGCCATATTGTTCGAATTTCGATGCCACCCAAATAGTACCCGCCATACAAATTATCGTGAGGAAGCGAAGGTTCCGTTTTTTGGTGAAAATTGGCATTCATTAGTTTTTATAAAGAACTAATTGGGACAGATATTTCCTAGTTTTTGCTCCAAAAAGTCCCAACGCTGAGGAGTGATGTCATGTTCAAAAATAATCCCGGGGGGGCTGTCAGAAAGCGTAGACATGGGGGCGGCCAAGTGACCCGGGCGGCTAAAACACCCCGTTCTCCCCTACGCTTTTTGGAGCCATTTGACGGTCAAAAATAAAGATGTTGATTCGAAATTTGAAATAACGATTGCTCATACGTAGTTATATCACATATATTCCTTTTTTAAACTTTTCCACAAAATCTAATTTTTATTTCTTTTTGGGATAAAAAATAAAACATTTTAAAAATCCGAGATAGCCATTTTACAGAGAATGTCATTTCCTTTCTTTCAAAGGTTAATTTTTGCATTTTTGCTCCAAAACTCGATGTTTTATGAGCGATCAAACATTTGTTTTGTTTTTAGACCGAAAATGGCCTGACATGACGTCACTAAAACGTAATTTTCTCGAAGACTTCTCGGCCAATTTTTTTTAAAAACTTTCTATGAAGACGTTGCATTGATGCCACATAACGTACCAACAGTTTCACGTCGATATCTAGCATGGTATTGAAGACATTGCGAAAATCCGGAAGGGAGAGTAAAATGTACCCCCCAGCGGGGCGCAGGTCGGCAAAGTAATGAGCTTACCAATAGGGCAAAATATAGGAAAATAATAATAATAGGGAGGGGGAGAAGTTTGCCTGCCCAGTAGCTTAGTTGGGAGAGCGCTGGATTTCTGAGCCCACCCGGTAGTGGCAGCCCGGGTTCGAACCGCTTTGGCGCTCGCTGTTTGCTCCTGGCTGGAATGGCCTGCGGTCGGTGGCAGCGATCGGACGGTAGAGGTCAGGACCTGCGCAAAAAGCTCTGCTTAGGGCGGGTTCTGATCTCGCGAATCCGGCCATTCAAACGGTTCGGACTAAATTTATAAAAAGTAAAAGCGAAGAAAAGCTGGGTCGGCGGCTATCCGCATTCGCCGTTCGATGCCCGTTTTGTGAATTTTGTCGTCTGCACGTCTGTGCAACTTGATTGGAGCCGCGGCTTACAAGTTGCGTCCGCGCTCGGGCCGCGTGTCAGTGATTAACAATTCTTTGTCGGCTCATACACCACAGTACGCTTTCCGAACGTCAACCAAACTATTCCTCATTTGTGTGTAATATGTGGTAGACGTGTTGCGTCTATCGTTTATTGACAGCCGTGTATAAAGGCCGGTGTTGCCACCGCAGTGCGACAGTGTCTCCGCTCTTCAGGCTATACAGCACGCGCCCGGCCAGCCCATCACAGTCCGCTGGACTCTCCCACGTGAGGCAGCTTCGACACTCACTACAGCACGGCACGGGTACGTGATTCAGGCAGCGCTCTACATTCGGCGTGTAACACATTATTTCCCTGGCAGTTCCCAGCCTGTGTTCTACACCACCAGCCGCCCGTGACGTTACAAGGCTAGAGTCGAGGAGGAGCCTCCTCCGGCTCAAGGCAGCTTCACCGAGGCCATTCGTCAGCGTCGCCCCGGCTCAGCGACATGACCGGCTCAGGCCGCAGCCAGCTCTACTGGTCCAGATTCTCCGCCATCTTGCTGCTGAAGATGCCCATGAACTTGCCGACGGCGGCGGAGGTATCGTCTGAAAAGCCTTCCCCTAGGTTATCCTTCAGGTACTCCAGGAAGACGGTGTTGAATTTCTGAAACAGACGTAAAGTCCACAGATCAGATGAGCTACATGGCTGAGCCGGGTGAGCCAGCGGTGTTCTGCAGCTACCCGCTGGCTTTAGCACTGGACTGAGCACGTCACGTGACCAGCTGACCGGCCTCGTCCCGCCCGCGAGCTGCCGACCATTCTACGGGAATCCGGTGGTAACGTTATTCTGACGTAGGCTACGTTGGCCCGAGGTGCGCACGGCTTATGGGAGGGCTTCAAACATGAAAAATAGCAACAACTGGCGAAGTCGGAATCAAACTATGAATAACAAAAGTGAAATGACTGAGTAGGTAATTTTAGATTACAAAACATAATAAAACCGCATAATGTCAAAAACAATGTGCCGCGACCAGCATGACCGCAACGAAGTCCAAGGCTTTTTACCATTTAATCTTCGATGACCTCTGGAGTCAAAATAATTGACCTTAGAAAATCGCAAATCTGAGGGAAAATCGCTTTTGCGTCTCAAGAGCTTCCTATTGTTTTATTTCGTTTTTTCCTAGCTAGCATAGTTACAGAGAAAATGGCGGAGTTTCCTCGAAAAATTTCTTTTTATGGAAAGTTTGTCATTTGATGACCTCTGGTGACCCCAATGTTGACCTAATAAAAAATGACCAAACTAATTTCGAAGGTCCTTCACACACATCTCGGATTGACATTTTCAAAAGACCTCCGCTTTCACGAACACATTAATAAGATATGTCACAAGGTCAACAAAACACTTAGTCCTCTACACTCGATTGCAAAACACGTCCCCAGACCCATTCTTGACCAAATATACAAAATTTACGTTCGACCTCATTTCGACTTCTGCGACGCCATATACGACGGACTCATCACAGTCAAAGACGCGACCAGACTCGAGACACTACAAAACAGGGCTGGCAGACTTGTGACTGGGGGACTCTTCAGAACTTCTACAACCAAGCTGCTCACAGAAATAGGAGATGGGAAAGTCTACAAACAAGACGACAGATTCACAGGTTGGTGCTTTACCACAACCTCAATACTGCAGAACACCAACCAGATTATATTACAGCTGTCATGCCACACACCCGCGCACAGGACACGCAGAGAGACCTCAGACACGCGAGAGAACACACAACATACACTAAACCGAACAACAGCATACAGAAAATCATTCTTTCCTACTACAACTAGACAATGGAACGCACTTCCATACGCAACACAGCATCTCACGCACAAAAAATTGAAAAAAAACACCTTTGCCAGCGGCTAGGGAGGCCTGACCAACCCACCTATTTCAATATTCGCTCAAAATGGGGAAACGTCCTACAAGCGAGACTAAGAATGAATATGACCAGTCTCAACTCTCATTTATATGACATTCAGAAAGTTCCTTCACCAGAAGGTCGATGTGGGCATCATACCGAAAACGTCAGTCATTTCATGCTTAACTGCCCAAAATACGAACAAGATAGGAAAGCCCTTTTCAACAACATGTCCCAAACGTTGCATATTGACTTTAAAAATATTTTGACTAAACATCAACTCAGTGCACTGATATATGGTGGGGACGTCAGCGGCGGAGACAGCCTGGCGGTTGTTTCACACTTCCAAAATTTTCTGTTAAACACCAAGCGCTGTTATAAATCTTGAAATGCATCATTCCCGGTAGCTCTTTTCCTGGAGAGGCGGCTGGGGCCCTGCACTTCCGTGGTGGGCGAACTGTGCCGTGGCGGCGGTCACAGTCACATTCTTAAGTTAATATTTGTGTGTTTGTTTTTTTCCTTACACAGACATGGTGCTTTATTTCAAGCCTCGGCTTTTGCACCTGTCTGATTTATGTTCATTTGATTGTTTTGTACATATATGTTAATAAACTTGTCGAAGGAAGGAAGGAAGGAAGTCGAGGAATCTATCCTGGTCGAGCATCAAATAAAAACAGAATTTGCTCCTTTTCTTGGGGGGGGGGGTATCCCGATCGGCCTTACGCCATGCACGGGGAGAGTTTATTCACATCTGTGATCGTAGTAGGGGCTGGAAGAGACGGGGAACTTTCTGCTTTCAGATGGAGCTGTGACCTTAATTATTTATCTGAGGTCACGGTTCTCCCAGGTCACCCGAGGCCACTGACCTCTGATGCTTCGATCGACTATTTGTATCTCTGGTGCATTCTAAGGTATTTTTTTTATTCGCTGATTACGAATTTAACTCACCAATGGCTGAGGGGGGGAGGGGGGCGTTTTTCGCCCACACCCCTAGCGAACTTTCCTAATAGCTCAACAACTAAACAACATTTCAACGTGAAACTTGCTAGGCCTTATTTGTCATCCATTTAACACCAGTATACAAAATTGGAAGGAACTCTAACGAGAAGTTTATGAGAAAATCGCGTTTAAGTGACGTCATGTCATGTGATTTTCGGTCTAAAATCGACAAATGTTTGAACGGTCATACACGTCACGTTTTAACGCAAATTGAAAACAAAAAGCGGCAAGAGGACGGAAATGACATTGTCTACAAAATGGCTATCTCGAATTTCAGAAATGTTTTGTTTTTGACCCAACAAAGTTCAAAACTGATTTATGGAGGAAAATAATCAGTTCAAAGAGCCACAAAATCTGAAGTTTTAAATAAAAAAACGGAATATATGTCAGAGACCACCCTATGAGTAGTCAACATACCAAATGTTTAAATCAATAGCTTCATTTTTCACCCCCAGATGACTCTAATGTGTATACAGTGTAATTACGTCATTTTTTAAATGCGTTTTTGGCATTATCAGACTTCGTACGTCAAAAAAATAACACCATTAGTTTCCTGAAGCAAAACTGAATCATACTCATGCACTTTGTATTATACGTAATGAAATTCAAAATTTGACCTTTTTTGACCTGACCTGAACTTGAACTTAACTTGTGGTCAAATGGCAAAATAAACGTAGCTATCGAATTCTATGGCTGAAATAACCCATAAAACATATGTTACACGGTAAACATATAACTTTTGCACAAAGTGACCTTTGGTGACCTGAATTTGACCTTAACCCGCGACTTGCTGGGGGGGGGGGCGTTAAACGCCCCCACTTTTTTTGCCGCGCTATAGCTCTGGTCTGGCGCGCCGCCGGCGTGCCAAACTTTCAGTACCTGTCACAAACAAAGTTGTTTATCTTTTGACAAAATTTCATAAAGATCAATTTTAGATTTTTGGGAGATAATGACGTTTTAGGACGTCATGAATTTCCATTTTTGGTCAAAAAACGATAAATATTTGAAAAACCGTAGAAAATCGAGTTTGTAAGAAAAGCGCAAACCAAAACGCCATAATGACGTAACTACTATCGTCTTCAACATTGTTATCTCGAATTTTCAAATTTTTTGCTTTTTGATCCCCAAAACTTTGTAAAACTGAAAACAGATAATTTTAGGAGAAAAATGACCACAAAATCCAAACTGTTAAAAAAATCATAAAACCGGAATATATGTAAAAGAGCCCCACCTGTTTAATCACCATGCCAAATTTTACGTCGGTATCTTGATTTTGGACCCCCGAATGGTCCAAATAAGTGTACAAATTGATGACATCACGCAATTGAATTGCGATTTGTGGCCGTTCTAGACCACCTACGAAAAAAACAAATGACATCATTGGAATCCTGGGACAAAACTGGCCCAGAAACATATGTTTCGTTTAAAAAAAATATGTGTTTGAAAATATGACCTTTTTGACCCGCCCTTGACCTGGCCTTGACCTGACCTTAAGTCAAAATGAGGTCATATTGCAAAATGAACCTTACCATTGCATTATATGGCTGAAACTACCCATACAACATGTGTCACACAGCTTTTATGCAGATTTCGCACTTAGTGACCTTCGTGACATGAGCTTGACCTTTGACCTTTGCTTAGTACCGATTTTCACTCATGTAGTAC
>JARFNZ010115457.1:0-12684 GCA_031763405.1 Balanus nubilus | reverse complement strand
GCTCGGCAGCAGTCTGTAGTCCCAGTGTGAGCTCGGCAGCAGTCTGTAGTCCCAGTGTGAGCTCGGCAGCAGTCTGTAGTCCCAGTGTGAGCTCGGCAGCAGTCTGTAGTCCCAGTGTGAGCTCGGCAGCAGTCTGTAGTCCCAGTGTGAGCTCGGCAGCAGTCTGTAGTCCCAGTGTGAGCTCGGCAGCAGTCTGTAGTCCCAGTGTGAGCTCGGCAGCAGTCTGTCTAGTTTTTGTTGATGCGGTCGGGTGCCATGACCGCTCACCGCAGCTCTGGCTGCTGGGGAGGCAGTGCGCCATAAAGCGCGGTCGGTGACCGCCTCAGAGGCCCACGCGGCTAGGTCGCGGGCTGGTACAGTATTGGGCCGACCGGGTGGGACTGGACTGGACGGCGCCGGGCCGAGCCGGGCCTGGGAGGCGGCGTGATGGTTACTAGCTACTGGCTACCGTCGCGTTGCCAGTGATACCATGGTGTTGCTGTGCCAAAATCAGAATTAAAGGCATGTTATCCTGCAGCTGGTGGGTCTTGCCGTTGCGGCGCGTTAATGAAGAGATGCCTGGTGGCCACCCGGATTGTGTTCTGGAGAGAGGAGTGTCACGCTTTCTCTCGAGAAACGTCTCATGACTTCTGATCACCATGCTTGACAGTGCTCTCGTACGTGAGACCCTGGTCGACGCACAGCATCACACTGTTTCGACAATGCCTAACGGTCCGACTCCGGCCTGTAGACTACCTACTCACGTAGGCGAACCAGCCGGCTCCACTTTCCACCAGGGACCTGACGTATCCTCCGCGATGACTCCGCTATTTACGGGTACCAGTGCGTGTGGCATGCTCCGGTTCGTGACGTCACCGCCCTGAATGCCGTCTCCCGGCCCAGCGCCGGCCGATCCTGGCCAGTGCCCAGCGTCCATGAACGGCGCTGATCGCCAACAGTGTATGACGCCTCCGGTGGCTAATGACGCTACCATGGTGCGGCCGGGCGGCGGCGGAGATGATCCCGGCCGGCGGCAGCAGACGATCCGCGGCCGCCGTCATCGGTCATCGGCAGCCCGCCGTCATCGGTCATCGGCAGTCCGTCGTCATCGGTCATCGGCAGCCCGCCGTCATCGGTCATCGGCAGCCCGCCGTCATCGGTCATCGGCAGCCCGTCGTCATCGGTCATCGGCAGCCCGCCGTCATCGGTCATCGGCAGCCCGCCGTCATCGGTCATCGGCAGCCCGCCGTCATCGGCAGCCCGCCGTCATCGGTCATCGGCAGCCCGCCGTCATCGGTCATCGGTGCCGGGTGATCTGTCGGCTGGCCGCCGGTGGGCAGAGCGCGGCGGGTGGGTGCCGGTTGGCCGGGCTGCTTATGAGATGACCAACTGTAGAGGTGGTAGAATGTCTTTCGGGAACAACGAGGAAAGATGTTTGTGTCTGATCTTTTCGGAAACTTTGAGCCGCGCTTTTTAGGAGAGCAAAGTGAAAGGCATGTATTCATTGGAAGCTGAGGATCGATTTTGTGTCACTGAGTCAAGTTTTTTCTTTATTTTTTTCTTATAAATTTAGTCGCAACCTTTTGAAGGGAAGGATTTGCGGGATCAGAACCCCGCTAAGCAGAGCTTGTTGCGCAGGTCCTGACATCTACCGTCCGATCGGGAAATTTCGGGTAGCCGGCAGAATTTAGACCGAGAGTCTTACGTGCGCAAGATAGCCGGACACTGCCCGCCCCGCTCACTGACGTCAATTGGCCCTGAGTACGGCCGCTGCCACCGACCTCGGGCCATCCCAGTCAGGAGCAAGTAGCGAGCGCCGAAGCGACTCGAACCTGGGCTCTCACTACCGGGCTCTCACCTCAGCGCTCTCCCCACTGAGCTACTGGGGCGGGCAACTCTATATGGTCAAGTCCGGGCGTTTGCCAAGATCCAAAGAAGATCCAGGATCCACGATCCGCCAGGTCTAAGACCTGGAATATTGCTGGATCTTGGATCTTGTTTTGGATCCTATTTTGCCAAGGGATCCTGACTCATGTACAGAAGGTATGCTAATGGATCCTGTGGATCCTGGATCATGCCTGGAACCTCTGTTGCTATATCTCTTGGATCCTGGATGATGCTCATTGGATTCATTGGTTCCTGTGGATCCTGGATCTTGCGGTCAGAAGTTACCGTGGGATCTTCAGGGGTTCTGTATTTTCCTCTTGGAATAGCTGTCGTATAATCTTGCAAATTCTTAGTGATAATGCGAGGAAGTTGAGAAAACAACTAAGACTGCCTTTCAGTTATTTTAACTGGAGTGAGGTTTTGCTGCATTGTTTCTAATTGTACTTTGCATTCATTGTTTTTAAATTATTTAAGAGGAAATGTAGGGGGTTTCCTCTTTATTGTAGTTACCAACGCTTTTCGACGCAAAAGGCTTAATAATATATATAATTTGAGCTATTTTGTTAGGTCGTACCTGTAATCATCATAATTTACTATTTATGTTGAGTTTGCGCTCCACGAGTAGGTATTTGTTTGCTCAGATAGAGCCATTTAGACCAGAATTTCTTCAAAACACGTCGGACCTCTGAATTATCTTCAGAATTTTTCCGGGATTACGATTTATTTTAAGAGACGAATAGCATTTACATAGGTGATAAAATTTGCACATGAGCACGTACATCTTCGTTTGGAAGTGCGATAATTGCATTATTATTACATCTTAATAACTACCTTACCTCAAAATGTTCTCCCTTTAAATGGCTCTTAAGGATTTCCTAAAAAGTCAAAGTTGGTATGCTTCGAACCGTCTTGGCGAGAGAAACACGATGGTGCCAACATAATCGTGGTACTTTTCTTAGATAAAACGTTATTTATATACAAACTTTACTGAAAAACAGCTTTTTTAAATTTGATGATCTCTGGAGCCTAAACTATTGACCTGAGGTCAAATCTGATGACACGGTTGCAAAAGAGCGCTTTAAGGGCTTTCTAATACCGTTTTCGGATTCCTCCTATTTTTCATTGTTTTTCAGATTATGCGAAGTTTCTTGAGCAGAGTCCTCAAATGGGACTGTTTGGGGGATTTTTGGGATAAATGGGACCTCATTTGACCTTGGAAGATTTTGATCTAAGGTCATGATATTCGCACACAATAGAGCTCCCCACCGCCCAGATCTATTCCTCCCCCTGAATTCCGTCATTTTAGCGTTCATAGGAGCTGAGATCTTGGGGGGGGGGGGGGGGGGGGGAGCGGAATCCGCCCTCTTCCAGTGCGCGAAATTATCTGACCCCCTCTACGGCACGTGTTAAGGCATTCGAGTTAGCGTTATTTGAGTTATATGTGATTCACGTGACGGGACCTGATGCTTGACCTGCGGGGATGTCATATGATGACTTTTGGCGACCGACGCTGCCATTTGGCTGCTAGTGTCCGACTGATTTGGTCAGTTGGAGGCGCTGGTTATTTCTGAAAAATGTCTAACGATAAAAATATAGTTCTGGAAAATAGCTAGCTGTGGTAAGCTATTCCTGGAAAATAGCTAAAGCGTCAACACGACTGACGTCGTCAGTAAGCTGGAATGCTGTAAAAAAACGAAAAAAAAAACGAGCGGACATTGCTAAATGTGCTCATGAAACAATGCGATCGTATTGTGATCGTATTGATGCGATGTAACTTCGTCATACATAACAGTGTATTTTTTAGTGATGTTTGCGCCGTTTGAAGTGCTCCGGAGCGCTCCGGGACTTTCGGTCCGTACCAGCTGCTCCGACTGGTGCCCCGGTCACGGCTTGTCAATGGTCAGGCCTGTTTACGCCCGGTTGGCCGGCCGGCGTAATTAAACCGTCTCCACGCTGCCGGGCTAACTATTGGAGCCACTCCTGGCCGTGACGCAACCTCTGTGGACCGGCACGCAATGTTGCATGTCAGCTCCGATTTCCATCAGGAAGCAGTAAGAGTGCCAGCTGCGTGATCGGGACTGGCCTCTCTATGGAAGTGACTGTCCGGCTTCTGTTTAATTTTGTTTGCGGGAAAGCGCTACTGACCTCATGCAATGGTTTATGCAATAGCTTACCATGCTTGTGACTTCCTGTAGCTAATGGCCGCTGGAATTTATACGTGTTTTAACGTTGGTGAAATTTCGCCAACCTCAAACTCGCATCGGAACATGACTCGCATGTTTTATTTGAACAAACCGGCATTGCAAAACCAACTAAAACTACCACCGAATCGGTTCTTAGCTGTACCAGCAGAATAGCTTGATGTTGCGTTCATCCACAAAGCGTCTGCTTGCTTGCCGGCGTGATGATTGACACGCGTAGGTGACGAGGATACGGTGTCGTGTTCAATTAGGGGCACGGTAACGCCATACACGTGACCAGCCGCGCCGCTGACGCCGGTCTGTATGCGCATGCCACGTGACCAGCCTGCGGCGGAGACGATCTCTGATGACTGATGGTGGGTATTGGTCATGAGACCGACACCGACCGTGTGGTAGGAGCGGCGGGTCGCTCTGACGCCTGTCTGTGGACTCTGGCCAGGTGTGGCCGCCGCCGCCGACGCGGCACGCATACAGATGCAGTGTCGGGTGGCGCCGCTGCACTGTGGCCGCCGGCTGTCGGCTGGACTGGCTGCGGTCACCGCGGTCACGCCGCCGCGCCCCGGCCAGCCAGCCGGCCAGCCCGCCGCACAGTTGCCGCTGCGTCAGGGACGGCAGACCCAACAGGTGTACCTGGTGGCGTCGGTGGTGGGAGATCAGGAGCCGGTGGGTGATGCTTTTGTGTCTTTGGTCACGGCAGATATCGGCGTCGTGGTTCCTGCGTGATTGTCGCATATTCCGTACTACGGCAACGTTGGTTGGTTATGATTGCTTGGAAACGGTAGAGGTAAACGTGTATTGCTGGATTTCGTTGGCCGGAATCTCACAAGATGTTACACACTATATTTTTATCCCAAAAACTTTTGACAAATACCACACAAACAAGCTTTTCTTTGGCTTCTTTTACCAACCTAAGCTGTCCAGCATTATGGCGATCGTCTGTGTTATTGCGAACGTGCTGCCATTGCCCGGCCAGCGCTCGAAGCTCAGCTTAGTAGGTGGCGCTGGCGGCGATGAACGCCAGCGTTGCGGTAAGCAGTAGAGCAGCATTGGTCCTCACGGCGCCACTTCTTTGACACTCGATATCGGAGCTGAGCGCGGCGAGGACCGACTTTCCGGTGGAGCAGCGCGCCCTTCGCAGACGGCTGAGGGTGTCCTGACACTGATGGTCGCTGTCACCTCCCTCCGGGCAGAAATTGTGACGCCACACGCTCAGCCACTGCTCCACCCACCTGAAACGAACGTTGCTAATTTACTTGAAATATTGTTTTTCCGTTCTGCAAAGCTGCTATTTCGTGTTCAATGCTTACAGTCTCATTCATTTAAAAAGCTTCTCATAACCGTCGGCCTTTGGGAAATACATTGTCAGGGTGTCACTTTACCGTACATTACACCACAGTGCACTTTGATACACCGCACTAAACTGGTATTTTTACCATACTACCGTTCTTACACACACACACGCACACGCACACGCACACGCACACGCACACGCACACGCACACGCACACGCACATGCACATGCACATGCACATGCACATGCACATGCACATGCACATGCACATACACACACACACACATACACACACAGTGACAAACACTGTACCACCATAGAGCGGCCCACAGAGTGCTGGCTGCCAGCTGGGTGACTCACCCGATGCCGGTGTCGGAGCAGTCGCAGTTCCAGCCGTCGCCGTCGAGTGTCAGTGACGTGAGGAACACGGAGCCCGCCTGGCCGGGGTACTCGGTGGTGGAGGGCCGGCCGAGCGCCACCGGCCCGGCCACCGACAGCGACACGTACCGGACGGCCGGCGCCAGCGACTGGAACACGGCCGACGGAAGACGGAACTCGGCCGGCACGTCCCGCACGGTCAGGTGCAGGTGGTGGCAGGTCACCCACTACCGAGAAACGGCAACAGGTCAGGGGACAGTGGGCGGCAGGGCGGTCACCCACTGCGGAGGAACAGCAATGGACCAGGGGCTGACGAGAGATGCCTACAGGCATCGCTGAAAGAAAACTCAGATCATCAGACTGTCTCGAGGAAGTCGTCAGTGTTGATCTGCCCGACTCTTCTCATCCGACCCTTCCGATCTGACCTGATCGCGATGATCTGATTTTTTTTCATCTGGTTATTATGCGACCCATTGACCTGACCTCCCCATTAACTGTGACCTGCCCCATTTCACGTGCGGCCGCCGTCACGGGGCGGTGCCGGACCCACCTTGAGCGCGTCGGCGCCGAGTCCTTGCGCGGCCTCTCCGCTGATGGTGATATTGCACAGCTGGTGGCCCATCTCGCCATGCAGCTGAGAGGTCAGCGTGCCGTTCAGGCGGAGGTGGAGGTGACGCAGGCCGGGCCGCCGCAACAGCAGGGCCGGCAGGTCACCGCCACCGCCCTCACGGCTGCCGACGGCACCGCCGCTGCTGCTGACGTCGCTGCTGATGTCGCTGATGCTGAGAGTCAGCTGAGCGAGGGAATGCAGAGGCGTCAGCAGCTCCGACTGCGGAGGAGACGGGGAGAAGTGACACATGGGAATGTGCATTGCTCAGATTGACTGGAAATGTGCATTGTGCATACTGTCGGTTAAGAACCCACCTGCATCTCGTTGGTATTGGTGTCGGCGAGCTCCAGTTCTGCAAGCTGCTCCAGCCCGTCCAGGCTGAGCTGGGACACGTTGCTGAAGGGGTTTCCGTCGAGGTTGAGCGCGCTCAGGTCGGAGAGCATGCTGCAGACGGATCGGTCCACGGCCGTGAGCCTGTTGCCTCCAAGCTGCAGCCGGCGGAGAGCCGTCAGGTTAGAGAACGTCTCGGCGCGTAGTGTGATGATGGCGTTGTCAGACGCGTCAATCTCCTCCAGGGTGTAAGCGGACACGGACGGGAAGCGGGTTAGTGAGGTGTTGGCCAGGCTGAGGCGACGGAGCTCAGGGAGGTCACGGAGGGCCGCGGACGCTGCCAGGTCACCTAGAGGGTTACCGGAGAAGTCAAGCCGACGGAGATAGCGCAGACCGCGCAGTGCGTCACCTTCCACGGAGATGATTCGGTTATGGGAGAGGTCCAGGCGCGCTAGACGGTCGAGCCGGTGGAGGAGGTCGTCGGTGAGGATCGTGATCCGGTTGTAGCTGAGGTCCAGCTCGCGGACGGAGTCGCCGACACGGCTCAGACAGTCTGCCGGGAAGGCGCTGAGGTTGTTGTGGGAGGCGCGCAGGATCTGGAGCGCGGTGCGGCGGAGCAGGTTGGCCGGCAGCTCCGTCAGCCCGTTGTGGGAGACGTCCAGGGCGCGGAAGCTGACCAGGTTCTGCACCAGTTCGGCCGGAAGCTCCGTCAGGGTGTTGCGCGACACGTTGAGCGTTTGCAGGTTGATGGCGCTGCGGAAGGCGTCGTAGTCGATGTGGTCGATGGCGTTGTTGCTGAGGTCCAGCAGCTGGATATACGGCATGAAGCCGAACACATCCCGACTCACGTTTGTGATGTTGTTGTGCGCCAGCGACGCGTGCGTCAGCGACGAGCGCATCGTCTCGAAGAACTTGCCGGTCATGCGGCTGATGCGGTTGTGGCTGAGGTCGAGGTACTCGAAGCTGGTGAAGCTGTGCCAGTACTCTCGCTCCATGTCGAGTGCGGTGATGCCGTTGTGGCTGACGTCCAGCTGCAGGCTGGCCAGCGTGCCCACCTGGTCGAAGGCGTCCAAGTTCAGCGCCGTCAGCTGGTTGTGGGCGAGCGAGATGCGGCTGGCACGCGGCAGGCTTCTGAAGGCGCCGTCCGGCAGCTCCGTCAGCCGGTTACCGTCCAGCGACACCGCGCGCAGCTGAGCCAGCTCGCTGAACGCCCCCTCCTCCAGCACCGAGACGGCGTTGTCGGCGAGACGCACCTCCTCCAGCGCGTCCAGGCGCCGGAACGTGCCTGCGCCGATGCTGGAGATTCGGTTGAAGCCGAGTCGCACTGTCTGCAGACTGGGGGTGTGGTCGGCGTTGAAGATGTCCGCGTCCAGCTTGGTGATTCGGTTGTGCTCCAACAGCAGGTGACGTAGATCCTTCATGGTTGCGAACGACTTTGCTGGCAGCGTGACGATCTGGTTTCCTGAGAAGTCAAGAGTCTTCAGACTAGTGAGGTACTGCAGCTGGTCGGCAGGGAAGGCGGCCGCCGTGTACCCGCCGAACACCACCAGACTTTCCAGACTCGGACCCAGCTTCTGGAACGCCGCCGAGCCCAGCTCACCGATCCGGTTGTGCGAGAGATCCAGGTGCTTCAGGATGGGACAGCCGCTGAAGGCGTCGTCGTCGATGGCCTCGAGGCCGTTCTGTCCGAGATAGAGCCGGCGTACGGCGGCGCCGACGCCGTCGGTCAGCTCTGCGGTCAGCCGCCGGCCGGAGAGCACGCTCAGCCCCGCGCTGCGCAAGTCCAGTGTCAGCGCGCTCACGTTCATTGTGCCCATGGCGGCGCCGAGCAGGTTCAGCCGCTGCAGGCCGGCCAGCCGGTTCAGCTCCTCGGCAGGGACGTGCGCCAACCGGTTGTCGTTGAGCGCGAGCGACTGGAGACCCTCTGGCAGGGAGAACCACGGAAACTCGGTCAGACGGTTATAGCCGAGGTCGAGCACACGGAGCGAGTCCCTCAGAGGGTGGAGCGTGGCATTTTCTAGCGCGCTCAGTGAGCAGTCGTGCATGTAGAGCTCGCGGACGGCCGGTGCCGACTCGAACGCAGCCCCGTCCACTTCCTCCAGCTGGTTACCGCGCAGGGTGAGCGAGTCCAGCTGCGAGAAGTCGGCCCAGGCGGCCTCCGGGAGGTAGGTGATCCGGTTCTCGCTGAGGTCCAGCACCTGCAGTCTGAGCTGGACTACCCCGCCGATGTCTGGGTCCATCCCGGAGCGAGTATCGTTGATGAGGTTCCCTCCCAGCAGCACGGTGTCGACTGGCGTGCCGCCCAGCGCGACGAACGGCACCTCGGTGAGCAGGTTTCGGGCGAGGTTGAGCTCTGTCAGCTGCGGTGCGCCGCCCAGACAGCCGGCGGGCAGCGCGGTCAGTGTGTTGAAGGATAGGTCGAGCTCGTGGAGGCCGCCCAGGCCGTCTAGCAGGCCGTCCGGCAGCTGGCGCAGGAAGTTGCCGGCCAGCACCAAGGTCTCCAGGTGCGGCTCCAGGCCCTGCAGGTCACTCCTCCGTACTGTAGATATCCGGTTACCTGCGGAGACGGGCAGACGTATGATTGCTGGAATGATTATGCGCTACGCATCATGCACGGCTAAATTTTACTCGATATTTTCATGGGCGAGTCAAGTGATTGAAGTTCGTTGCTTGTCGAGGACGAGACGCGCGGCGTCAAGTCTATGGCAAACTGTTACATTGGAAGAGGCCACGAATTGATTTATCGTTCAACTCAACAATTGAATTCGCTCTTTCGGCGCTTATTTTCTTGACTTAATGCATCTTCATTTTATTTTTACATTGAGGAATATTGAAGTTATTGCACAGCCCACTATGTCATCGAAAAGACCATGATTCTTTCATGAAGAGACCATGACTCACGATAAAGGGTTTAAGCATAACACAAAAATCATTTTTGCATGTCCTACACATTTATGGGATGCTAAACAATTAGCTTTGTGATTCGCTTGCTTCTTTTCCAACGCCGATTTACAATTACAGTCTTGTTAACTTAGCGCTACCGACTTTGCTTGTCGGGTTTCACGGCGTATGTTGGTTCTGACAGAGAAGACCCGCATGTGCTGGCCTATGCGGATACAGGCCCAGCCTCTGCTCCCGTATTGATCCCAGCTATGTACTTACCTGGTCATGGCCACCGCGCTCTGAATCCCTCCAGGCGAGCTCAGTTCTCGGAATACCGTGACGTCTTACCGGCTTTGGATGCCACTATAGGCGCTTTTGTCTTTCTCGCAAACGGTACATGTGGGGCTAAGGGAGAGACATCGTCCCGATTTAGATCAATGCCATTACCCGGCAGGACAGGGCTGGTGACCGTATCGACCTAGAGGTCATAGGCCTTACATGATAGGTCACATGTCAGCCTTAAAAGGTCAGAACATACCTGAGCCTGAGGAGCCACAGGTGTATTCTGGGTGGTCACGAGCTATCCAGAGGTCACATCTCCAACTTGAGACGTTACAGTTCTGACCCGGGAGGACACGATGTTGATATTAGAGGTCACATGTCCAACCTGAGACGTTACAGTTCTTACCCGGGAGGACACGGTATTGACCTGAGAGGTCAGGGACTTACGTGATAGGTCGAGCAGCCTGAGACTGTCGAGGCCGCGGGTGGCCTGGTGCGGCACCCTGGTCAGCCGGTTACCACTAAGGTCCAGTTGCCATAAGGAGCGCTCCAGGCCGAAGAAGGCCCGCTGCGGCACCGCGCGCAGTTCGTTGTCCTGGATCGCGAGCCGCCACAATCCTGTCGGAAGTGAAAACACAGCTTTGTGCTAGGAAGTCGCTGTTCAGTGTTTTCTTGCGACTCCATTTCAGGAAGTTGGTACGGCGAGAGAACGGCGGCAAATACTGGCTTTGCAGATGGAAGAAAATCGTTCGCCCGAAACGATGATGAAAGAACATTACTCAGTTAATCATAAGGGGCAAGAGAATAAAGTACCTCTTGTTCAACTCGCCATCATCAGTTAAGTCGATGAGCTGGAAGCATGATGAAGCTGAAAAGCTAATCAATATACTTTTGCGCTATTTGTAGTTACTGCAGCGAGGCTTTGTAAAACACACTCGTGTCACATGTGTGCGGGGCTAGAGGGGGCGTCCTGCCGGGCTAGAGGGGCGGCCTGCCGGGCCAAAGGGCGTCCACTCCACCCCAGCCTTTGACTCACGCGCCATGTAGAACCTGTCTGCGCTCAGCTCGCCGAGCCCGTTGTCTCGGAGCGTCAGAGAGAACACCTTGGTGGCGTTGATGGCGGCGGGCACCCCCACGAGGCGGACGTGCTGGCAGACCACCAGCCCGAGGTCGGGCCCCGAGTTACTGCAGCTGCAGCGGGGGCTGAACTGGCACGGCGGGTACCGGCGGCGGGCCGACAGGAGCGAGCGGCGCCGGCCCGGTCCCGGCGGGGACCGAGACGGAGACGGAGACGGAGACGGAGACGGAGGGGAGTGGAGAGCGGGCGGCGGAGCGGGGTCGGCGGCGCCCGCGGAACCGGCCCACAGCAGCAGCAGCAGCGAGAACAGCGTCAGGCCTGCAGACACGGCCAGCAGCCGGTCAGAGCCTGCCGGTAGACACGGCAGAGTCGGGCAGCCCGAGTCAGAGTCAGGCAGCCCGAGTCAGAGTCGCAGTTGGAGTCAGAGGCACCACCGGAGTCAGTCAGCGTCGGAAGTCAACGAAACAATACGCGCACCACATATTTCGTTACTTTTAAAATTACTGAGCCACTACTCACAAAAGTAAACAGATATCCGTGACAGAGATTGACACCAGGTACCTACCTGTCATGTCGCCGTCGGTGGGGGTGGCAGCTGGTCGGGTGGGGTGGCAGCTGGTCGGGTGCGGCTGGGGCGGCCGACGTCGGGGGCGCGTCTGTGGCCTGCCGTCTGCGGCGTGCGGAGTCGCTCTAACGCCCAGACGGACAGACGGCGGCCCGGGCCTCGGCCGATCTAATTGGATTGACCTCTGGCTCCGCTAACAGGCTCACAGGCTCACAGGCACACGGGGCCGGCACGGGCGGGGCACGAGGATTACACACGTGACGCCAGCGTCAGGTTTCGTCGCGCGACCGGTCCTGGAACGTGACGGGCGGTGATGCTGCTGCTGCGCGCGCTGGTTTTCCTCTATGACCCCCGGTTGGTGCACTGGTGCTCCTATATGATCCCCGGTTGGTGCACTGGTGCTCTATGATCCCCGGTTGGTGCACTGGTGCTCCTCTGTGGCCCCCGGTCGGTGCCTGAGGGTATTAATAAAATAAGTTCCTTCCAATTTCCATCCAATTCTTTGAAGGAAATTGGTTGGATGATGGATTTCGACACAGATACAATTTAAGTTATAGATAATTTCTAACAATTGCAGATTTGCAGTGTGAGTTTGATTTCACTTTTGGGTATACCTGAGGTTCTTTGCGGTGGGGACTTTTGACCGTGTGCCTTTTTAAAATATTACGACTCATGGTATCACATTTTTTAAAGAAAAAATGTTGGTTTTGCGACAAACCTTTGTCAATTGATGGCATTCGTTGACGGCTCCCCGGTGAGCGTTGCTGTGCAACAAAACAGGCTGAAGTAGTCTGTTAACCAATTTAGAATCATATTCCAAGCTATAACGGCGTTCTCTCGCTTCCGCCGCGAGAGAACCTATCGGTGGTTCATGTTCTAGTGACGTGTCGACGTTTCGCTCCAGAAAAAGTCATGTTTTGGGAGGACCTCACTCAGCTTGAGGGAGCTGCTTGACGACGGTTCCGGTCACATCTCTCAAGTATTCCGCTTCTTGCTCACATCAGTTTGTCCATTATGTTCACACAGACCGCACAGCATGACTTCTTTTCCACGATCTATGTGTAGCCTTATATGCTGATGAGTCATTAGTCTAGAGGTTATGGGCGCCATAGAGCTTTTGTGTTGCGGCGCCTTTGAACCCCAACCATCATCATCGAAGTTGTAAGCGTCTGTTGAGGACTGACGTCCATTTGCTAGTGG
>JARFNZ010115456.1:0-18356 GCA_031763405.1 Balanus nubilus | reverse complement strand
CCCCCCCCCCCCCCCCCCCCCCCCCCCCCCCCCCCCCCCCCCCCCCCCCCCCCCCCGGCCGCGACACCAAAGTCACTTTGCACCCTAACTTAAAGTAAGTACGGAGGGGATAAACTATCCTCCCCTGGGTCTTTAAGATAGAGAGAGTATCGCCTCCATTTTTGGAAACATAATATTTTCAAAAACTCCATTTAAATGTTGCAAACAGCACTGGAAAACACTACCACGATAGAAGAGTGGTAAGGATCAATGAGATATATGCTTATCTTGAGGAAATTGGCTTCAACGCTTTGTGATTAAATTGTTGAAAATGGCCCACTTTTTCCTGGCACCGTATATATAATATAGGGTTTTTTTAAACACAAATAATTTATTATTATTCAATTATTATTAAACATAAAATTTAAGGTGGTATATACTACGCACATTACATCCTAAAGTTAACATTTAAAGACAAACAACATTCTTCACGTTTTTTTTTTGGGGGGGGGCGAACAATAACGTTTGTTCATACGGTACTCAGTCCCCCTCCCCTCCCCTCCCCAGTCCCCACACACAAAAATATGTGGCGACACCCCTGTCCATAACATTTGTAAACAAAATATCCACTCAATTTTAAATACTTTAGCTAATAAGTGATGCTTACATGTGCCTTCTGTCCTATTACTATATAGGTCTTCATGTGCATCACAAAAATGCATTGCCTTCAACGTTGTGCAAATAAAGATACCAACACACATCTGCACTCTGATTAGAAACATGGAACTTATGGGCAATGAAGTCTGCACTGAAACAGAGCTCAATGAATGCTGTTTCCCTAGTTTCAATAATATCCTACAGTGGTCTAAAATGCTCTGGCCTCATACAAGCACCAGGTGTTCGTAGCGTCACCATCGATAACTCAGCAAAAAATGCTGCAACCAGCGCATTATCGATAGGTTTGCTTGTTAAGCAGCTGATCTGGCGATATCGCAGGCGCAACAGAGAAAAATGGCGGCCCGCTGCGGCGTGCCATTTCCAGCTCTGTGATTGGTTTCATCTGATTGCGAAATCGTGCAGACCGAATCAAGCCCTAGGTCTGATTTTGTCCGATGTCGCGCGAGGTGTCTCGTTTCACCAGTAGCCGCCGGAGCCGCCAAAAAACGAATAAGTGCGTCGGCAACCTTCTGTAGCCTTTGTCCGTCGGCACGGAAGGCCCGTGCACTTTCCTGTGCTCGCTGCTAATCCAAGGTCTGCCATATTCTCTCGGCTCGATTAAATCATCAGCGTTCGATCGGCTCGGAAGACGACCCTAATCCTGCCCACTGACAGCGGCGCACTTGGAAATGCTGGCGACGAACGCTCCGACCGCGCTCGCCGGGCGGCCGACCGCCGACCGACCGTCGCTTATCCGGGCCGGCATCACCGACCGGCATGGATCAGGCTTCTGTTGAACATTCCTGCAACTGGACCTGTTCTCTGTGTCCAAAATCTGTCCAATTAGGAGTTGCAGCGGCGGCGGCGGCTAACAAGCTGAGCGGCAGCGACGCAGGGGGACGCGGCGGGGCTCCCGGCCCAGCACAGATCGGTTATCATATCGAGCGACGGCAACTCGGCACAAAGTTATACTGAACTGGTGCAAGCCTGTCATTTGGTTGCACTAGCTCAGCGATACCTACATGGCCGTTTCTACTGCCTCTGCTCTGAATTAGACGACTGACCGGGAGGGGAGAGGCGAAGTGTCCTGTCCCCATACGGAGGACAGGTCGCTCTCTCCTGCGGAAGGACCTACATCCCGGACAAGGCGAGAGCCAGGACGCACATTATGGACCTGGGTGTGCATTGAGCCGCGCTCATAACGAGCGCCTCAATAGGCCGACGTGTCCGTTACGCGGCCGAGCGACAGCGCAGGAGCCCGCGCGCGGGCGTAAATCAGCGCCGCCGCCGACCGACTGGCGGCCGCCGACGGCCGGCGCACCGCCTGGCGGCCGGTTGGCGAACTAGCGCCGAAGCCCTGCCCCCGCGTGCCAGAACGAATGGCCTGAGCTCGCCCGTAACTCGCAGTGGAGAGGGATTGGCCGGGCATTTTCATATACAGATCGTAAATTTAGCTCGTAGGGTTAACATGTCTTATGGCACTTGCCGGTGTCACACTACAGTAATATTGAAAACGGGCCGGTCGCGAACAAGTGCGTGAGCGGGATCACTGGAGGCGAGTGTGCACGAGTGGTGGAAGTGATTTACAGCGAAAACTCTGCCTCACCCGTCGGATATTTATGGATTTTTGACAAAAGTGCCGCCGGTAAGAGACAGTTATTCGCTCAGTTCCCCTGGCATTCAGCGTTCAAATTTACGGCTTTCCTAAACAATACGGCGCCCGCCGGAAATTTTTGAAGTCCTCTGTCGGCGTGTGGGTCGGCGGCGTGTGCCGGGACAAATTTATTGGACTATTACGGCGTGTTGAGCACACTTCTGGTGTCTTTTTGTGTGGCTCATTAAGACGCGCGGTCTAAGGGGTTACGCCTGACCTGCGAGTGTGAACACTCCCATCCCGACACGATTTACGAGCCCGACTGCCGCGAAACGGCACTGAAGCGCATTCCGCGCTGTCCGATACTGTCGCATCGCGCCGCGACGCGGGCAAACGACAACAAACAGGCGCCTCTGGAGCGGGTCCAGCGCGCAGCGTCTCCTGCGAGAGGGGCAGGGAGCCGGCACCGAGCCGGTCCGCCGACCGCCCGCGCCAGTCGGCAAAGTCGCCCCCGCCCGCGCCGCGCGGCGGCAATGCTCCGCGCCGCGCGCTAGGCGACGCGTCGGCCCTCTCCGCGACTCGTGTGTGACTCGGTGACTCGGTGACTCGGTGACCGGCGGTGACCGGGGGTGACTCGGGTGAAGTTGGTGACCCAGCGTGTCACGCGGTGACCGCAGACGGCGACGCGATGAGTTCCTATCAGTTCGTGCAGGACAGCCTGTCCAACTGGGCGGTTCAGCGTGGCCAGGACGCCGGTCAGGTGTCGGGAGGCGAGTACTACAACCAGAGCTACGGCGGCGCCGGAT
Source organism: Balanus nubilus (assembly GCA_031763405.1). Taxonomy (NCBI): domain Eukaryota; kingdom Metazoa; phylum Arthropoda; class Thecostraca; order Balanomorpha; family Balanidae; genus Balanus; species Balanus nubilus. The sequence goes on along the minus strand of JARFNZ010115456.1, from coordinate 15,320 downwards.
GCTACCCGCAGCAGCAGCAGCAGGCGCAGCAGGCGCAGCACTCACAGTTGTACGGCTACGGCGCCGCGCAGCAGCCACAGCCGCCTCAGCCACAGCCGCAGCCGCAGCCGCAGCAGACGCCGCAGCAGCCGCCGCAGCAGCCAGCGATGCCAAGTGGTGACTTCCGTATGCTGCATCCGGCCAGCTCTCCCGCCCTCCCGACCAAGCCAAAACCTGCCGCCTCGGCATCACAGGCCTCCGCCACCTCCACCTCGGCTGTCTCCGCCACGGCCACCACCTCCTGCAAGTTCGAGCCCGGCGTCGGCTCGCCGCAGGACCTCTCCACATCGTCGACGCCGAACCCGCCGGCGGCGTCCCAGCAGTCGCCGCGCTCGACGGCCAGCACGAGCAGCTCGAGCAGCAGCGGCGAGCAGGCGGCCACAAGCGCGGCCAGCACCACCACCGCTGCCACCGGATCGACCGACAATAACAACGACAAAGACTCAAAATCGGAGGTGACGCGACAAGTGTACCCCTGGATGAAGCGAGTTCACATCGGCACAAGTGAGTACGATTCCGCGCCGGCCGACCGGCGCGACGGCACGCTCTCAAGCTAAACTGTCCCGCCCATGTATATAATAACTCACACTGAACAAAAATACACCGAATCCGTCTCAGGTCTGACCTCGAGACGCGTCACATTTGAGGCGAGCGTAACGGCCGATCAGAAACAAACATTTATACCTCTGCTCGCACTCGGCCGCACGCGCTGAGCAGCGCTGATCCGCGCTGGCCGCCGGCCGCCGCAGCGCCCGGTTTTCCCGATGCCGCCGCGCCGGGGTCCGATCGGCCGGCGACTGGGCCCTTTTTACTGGGCTGCAACGTCCGAAATAAGCCATTTATCGCGGCCAGCGTGACGCGTGTGTCCGGATTGTGACCTGGCCGTGCGCGGCCCCGGCCCCGGCCCGACAACCAGCCATACGTCTTCTTTTTTCGCCGATCCTCAGAGTCGTGGACGGCCGTCGAGGGGTGCCGCCGCCAGCCGGCTGAGGCGGCGCTGCAGGGCGTCCCCGCAGAAACTGGGGTCGGCCACGGGGCCTGGCTCGATCAGGGAACAGCCCAGTAGCGGCGCTGATAAAATAGAGCATATCTAACAGCCCAGGGGTAGCGCCGGTAAAATAGAGCATAGCGAACAACTCAGTGGGAGTGGTTCCAAAACAGAGCATGTCCTAGTAAATCAAAGTGAGCAAATTGCTAATTTCGGCTCGATTACACCAGAAAAACTGTATCTTCCAATTATCCACTCATTACAACCGTTAACTGCTTCCTTTCCCTCCGCGATACCCAAATTACACCTGATAATCCACCACACCCGCGTAAATCACCCCATCAGGCTAACCAGCCCAAAACACGTCTGCCTCTCGACCCACGGCGGTTGTCTCGCCGCCCGCTCGGCGGCAGTTACAATCATCACAAGGACCGACTCTGCCCAGAGGTCCACGCTGGTGGCAATCGGCCCAGATTGCTTTATTGCCGACTGGTATGGCCCACTGTGGGAGAGTTTAGCCGGCTGTTTACCTAATGCAGCCGCGCTGGGAGGGTGGCGCGGACCGCGAGATGTCAGGGGGGACCGAGACTCGGGACCGAGACGGGGTCTCATCGGTAGTCCGCGGAGGCCGCTGGTCGCGCGCGGAATGGGAACCGCGAGAATTAGCAAGAAACTGGGATTGTACAGACATTTGATTTCAGACGGGGGTGTTCAGGGTGTCTGGAGGCGCCAGGTCTAAATAAAAACTAACTCAAATCCCAGCACGCTCGAGGAGCGTCTGTTTAGAAAATGCATCAGGTTACCCCTACAGAACATCATAAAACGCCTGGCATTAATATGACAGCGCGACTCGGTTTGTTACCGGGAATGCTGTCAGATTGGAGACGGAACGCTGCGACGACGGGCGTCGCCGCCGAAACGAAACGCCTGTCGCAGCGTGTCGCAATAGAGACGGACTCGCCGCGCGCCACTTCGTTTTCATCAGCGCGACAAATGCAGCCGAGACTCACAGTACTGTAGTCGGGACTATCGGTCGGTATCGCTGGCTAATACATTTGTCAGGGTTACTGCAGCCACTTCATTGCTGCTTATCGCGTGCAAAAGTCAGAGAAATGCTGCTGGGGGTGGACGGAACGCTCTTGAAATTACCAAAGCGGTGGGCTTTGGTCTGGCGTCGCCAGACTCTGGTCACACAGACATGCGGCATGTTCGCCTTCAACTGAGGTTCATAATTATGGAGCACGTAGCCAGTTAGGGACTGTCGTGCACGCCATCTAACACCAATGAGGGTGTAAGCGATGCACATCATATGTCGGCCATCTAGGACTTTGATGAGTTATCGGTGACATGAGCAATTTAGAATCTCCTGTGATGCTTCTGTACTAATGCACATGTGCCTCGTCTCTGGTGTTATGTATGTTTTATTGTTTCATCGCACCCAGGGAAACGAAATTACACGTAGAGTAGCAAATGACCTTATTTAGAATAGGACATTATGTGCAGTATGCTACTCAATAGCTGCATCAGTTATACTCCCAAAAATAAGATAATTTTGCATTGACAATCCGACCCTACTGTTCCGCTTTGCCAAATAAAACTGTTTCTGAGCAAGAGCGTTTTAAACAAATGTCAAATCCGTTATTAGCCTGGCTATGCTGCACCTTTGATTGATCCCTAAAATACTCATGATAGGTGTGACATTTATGAGCAGAAGTTAACTATTGCATGTCGTCATTCAACAGGAGATGAAAATTCCTTAAAATGCTGCCATCTGCGGTGTCCTGCGAGCTTATGCCGTGAACAAACTACCGCTCGACCGTTTTAGCCATCTGAAAATAAATGCTATTATGGTGAGACTCAGCCAAAACGTGGTAATCATGGTCACTTAAAATGTCAAGCTTTTTGATGTTAATGCTATACATGCATCCAATTTCCATATCAAGATCTAGAACGAATGAAAGCAATGAAATGATGTTGATGTACAAACGTTTTTTTTTCGGATACCCGTGCATATATATTTATATATAATAAGGAAACAAATTGTACAAATACACATCATACTTCAAAGTTTAATATTTGCACTTAATACCACAGAGCAGCGACAGCTGCATATTCATCGCAATTGTAGCATTTATGTACCTTGGCAATGCTTACTAAAACGATGCATTGAACCAGGCATGATTGGATATGAAATGTAAAAAACGTAAGGGAAACATTAAAGACAATAATATGCCCAACATATTGTAAGTATTATAGAGTTCTTATGAGGCAAACATTGATCGTAATAGCTTCATGTGATATTTACAATTAAATGCCAATTTCTTATCTTAAAAATATAACCTGAAAAGACGTCTAACAGGATGTGAAATCGATGAACGCTTTCACAAGGTTTTGGAAATTTCAGGTTAGTTTAATTGTGTTGTTCTGTCATCAGGCAGAACCTCAATCTAAAGTGATGTTTACCATGTTGTATAAACGACATCTCAGTATTGATCGATCTCCACACAGCAAGTAATGGTAGTCATATCTCAAACCATGTATGTATGTTTCTTGATACCATAAGACTTGTCCGGTCTCAGCGCAACCGCCATACACCGCCAGTAACTGTCGAAAATGACATCAGCCTTTTCCATCTGTTGAATCACTGTTGCTCTTGTGCTGTCCTCATTGTGCTGTTCCTCTTTATCAGCTTACGTCATTGGTTTGGTTTGTGGACCAAGCACCATCTCCTCTTGGGACCAAGTGCTAATTGGAACTCTCACCCTGTTCCGAGGGTTATTATATGGGGGCCGGTCGACTGTTTCAGAGGCCCGCCCAGGGATTTGACCCCGGGTCACCGGCACAGAAGGCAAGTCTTACGTCATCACTTGGTCGCGGCCTCGCCAGTTTTGTCTCAGTTCACGACCGCCATGCCAATGCGTGCTCCCTCCCTCCCTCCCTCCCTCCCTCCTTCCCTTCCCCTCCCTTCCTCCCCAGCGCCATTATCTGTCCCCGCGGCTAATGCAGTTTTCTATTTTCAAATTTCGCCGGCGACCCTCGTGCGTGATCCCCAACTTTTGAAATCATTGTTCTTTGAGAGGTGAATAAAGCTCACATGAAAAATGAATTGACGCTGACATGCAGGGGAATCGAACTCGGGAGATTGGTCCAGCCTTTTGCGAGTTCCAGCGAAAAGGGCGGATGGGAAATTGCCAATTGCAAGCGACGAACCACCGGTACGCGGAATATTAACGGTGACTTCAGGAGGTGACAACGACGGTTTGAATATTAAGTGAATGAGCCTGCGCTGAAGACAAATCATCCGGCAAGGGAAGAGTGTGTGACAAAGTGGAGAAATATGTTTGAAGATAGTTTGAACGCCATATTTGTTTCACAGAACTTAACGCCATGTTTTCTGCCTCGCTGCTTCAGCCATTTGCATGATTATAAAATTACTGAGTTGAACCACTTGAACCATGAAAAATAAACATCTCAGTGACACCGTGAGCTTATATCAACAGACTAATGCAAAGCTGCATATCGTTCAGAAGCTCTTACAATCATGAAGTACTTTGAGCCCATGACAATGACATCCGTCCGCCGTCTGCCGTGCCAACTTCTTTAGCATCCCTAGTATCTTTCCAAACCCTAAACGATATCCAAGAGGCATCGCCAATCAGTGCAGACTGTGCTGTGTTCGATCCCGACTCGCCATGTCCGCTCCAATCGATCCCTGGCCGCGATAAAATGATAAAATGATAAATATACCGTGCGCCCGGTGATAAATGATTTCTCACGGAAAGCTCGGCGATGTATGGACAATTAGAGGGTGAAAACTCCACCCGAGGTTGCCGATAGCGAAGAAAGGGCCTGGTGGGACTGTTCCGGGGGAAGGAAGCGAGGGATGCGGTACCGGCGCAGTGGCCAATGGTGGGAGTTTCAGGCGAAAGCGGAAACGGTAAATACATGTGGTATGGCCAACCTAGTGTTTGTCGTATATCATATTAGGAGAGCCAGCATAATTTGGGATGGGGAAAACATACAAACCTAACCGATGTTTTGTGATTTCTGTAATAAGGCATCGCGCAAATGCTTTCAGGCACAATGAGGATCAATAAGACTTTGTGAAAACTTACAATATTTTTAAGTCTATAAAGTGTGTAACTAGTGTTACTTTCTTATGCGAGCTTATCACCAGAATAAAGGAACAAATTTTTAAACATGCATTTTTGCAGTAATTTTACCATTCAGGAGCTTTTAGAACCAGTTCAACGTGCGTTTCCTGTCACGTAATGAAGTTATGTGATGAATAGAAAATATGTATGAACAACAACCAAATTTAACCACAATATTTGAGTGAACTGTGATCCGTCTCATATACCAAACGATATGACTTGCGACTCGATATGACTATCTCGGACGGCTGTTGATTGAGCTGCACCTGCCTAGATTTTGCGGATGTCACGCATGTGGGCACCTGAGAGATGGCTCATATCTGGTACGTAATATTACAAGTTATGGAATCATCATCGGTCGGGTAAATGTTAAGCGGTCTATGTGTCAATTGCGATGCCGCCTTTGCACGTTGATATCAGATTTTACGTGCCAACTGCGTGTGATGACCCATTTCGATATGAATGTGTAAGTTGTTCTTTAAGTTGTAAAGTTTTTTGTCTTAACGAGTAGTGAGCAATATTTTGAACATCCAAATCGTGGGCTACATCGCACAAACAAATTTATGAAGCATTTTGGCTTCGTAATATGAATAGCAATGTGCATTGTGCGTTCAATTAACTTTGACCCATGTCCACTAAATAAGCAAGGGAAATAACTTTTCTTGGAAAGGTGGTCATTTTTCGGTTGATACTTATTACAAAAATGAAATGTCTGGTTGCACCCGATATTTTACGTCGAGCAAGTCATGCAATGGCTCACATATAATTGCAGACAAATTACGAAGAAAATATACTCTAACATAGGCGAGATGCAACTTCATGATGCATGTCGTTGACATATTTCCACATAAGCTTCCAACAATTACAATATATAATTTGTTTGTAGAACATTACTGTAAGGAGCATCCTGAAAAAGCTTGCAATAAAATCGGGTAACATTTGAAATTTATATGAAACAAAGACTAAAGAAGAGCGAGTTACAGGCCTTCAGCGCGTATTAGGGACACCAACAAATACAAATGCTCTCATCCTTCGCTTTCATGTTCACTGAGCCTGTTAGCCCAGGCGAACGATAACACAACATGGTGCGTTGGTGAAGGGCCTAAACAGGTGCATGCCATGTGTCCCTATGATATATTTACCTTGTTTTGATAAGCCCAAATTTATATGATGGAACTCCAATATATTATCATTGAATAATGCTAGCGAATAGATGTGGGAGCATATTTTGGGGGACTTTGCAACTTAGCATTCCTTCATGTTTTAAACATATGAGAAACATGTAAGAATACAAATATTTAATTCTGCATTACGTGGAGCAGGAAGGGTAAGACACATCAAGAGACAAGGGAAGTGGGACAGTCGTAAAATTATGCAAATTACTGGTGATATTTCAAAATGAGTGATTTTAACATGAACATGGTTCACTATAAATCGCAGATACTGCATGCGCTATAACCAATAAATTATTTCAAAGTACTGAGAAAATGCGAGACATTTTATCATTGAATAAATTTACAGCAAATAAATTGTATATTATCAGACTTTTATTCAATTTTGCTGTTACAATTAGCATACATGGCCTCAGGGGTGTAGTTTCGTATTGAGTTGGGTGGGCTTGGGCCCCCTCAACTTGGGCTTGAACCCCCCCCCCCCAACTTTGGCGAGAAAATGGATCAAATCCGGGAAGAAATTCGTATCCTTCAAGATTTTGCTGGTACCTTGAGTGATTTTCCCCTCCTCAGATCCCTCAACTGGTTTAGAGAAGCTACACCCCTGCATGGCCTAACACCTTACACCCCAATGAGTCCCAAATGTCAAGAGTGCACATAAAACATAAAATAGTATGCGTCTGGAAAAAATGAGATATTTCTGGAAATATTTTTAGAGACTAGATTGTCCACTAAAATATAATAACAAGAATGTTGGAACACATGGCCGGATCACAGCAATGTGAAGACAGTACTGATGATACGCCGATAAACTCATAGCCATGCATGCACGTCTCTGCTGCTATCAGCGTTTTGATGCAGCCGGCCGTGGAAAACAAAACCTCTGCGGAAAACATGGTTATTATTCAGTGGCCGAAGTCATGTTTCTCAACAGGCCTTAGACTGTCATTTTGATCATGTATTATTGTTGATTGTTGTTTAAGTGGAACACGTTTGTGATCTAGCATGGGACTAAGCAAAGAGTTGCTAGGACGACTACTTGGCCTACTGAACACAATTTTCAGCTTATGCTTTTATTGTGACAGCCATTCAATGAAAGTATCAAAGATTAAACTATCTTCTATTGCAGACTGTTACTACGTCAGAAGAACAGAGACGCTAACGAGAATATTTTGTTCGATGTGAAGCACCGGTCATGCCATATGTGGTATTTTGCTAACCGAGCACAGATCCCGATTGATCCGATTGCAAGGGAGAGATGTTCTGGTTCATATTCGGTGCATGTCGGTTACATCGCTAAATGCCTTAAATTCAGTGGAATAGATTGGTTACAGACATATGCTGATTTCAACGATATCTTTCTCCAAAAACTATTTTTAATCCCGGGCGCAAGACAAATTAGCATATCATAGGTCCTCGAAAGCTGTGCACGCATTCCTGTTACCTTGTTTGTATTGTAAGTTTGGGAAACAAAAGAGGAGCAGAACGCAAAGACAGAATATCCTAAGATTAGGGCAGTAAATGAAAGAACGACCAAAACCAATAACTTTGATGTATTACACTATCAGCGAGCCTAAATATGCAGTTAATCGACGAGGCAAAGCCGAGTCGATTAACGCATCTTTATACTCGCGAGTGGTGTAATTATTTTATCCCGCTCCGCCAAGCTATATCAAAAGCACAAGAACACTTATCAACCGTGGTTTGTCAAATCAATAACCACCATATGTTTATCAAATTTCCAGTTATTTGACGGTCGATTAAAAAGTTGTCTATACACGTGCTTCAATGGCAAAGACTCATATCGGTGTGGGATAAGACTTGTTCATCGTTGTGATGTCTGAAGCGTTTACAAAAGGACCATAGGTCATCATAGTTAGTTGTGGCATCAATTTGACTCAGGTGGACTGATGATATATATGTCTACCTTGCTTTGTACCTCGTAACATCAGTTTATTGCTAATTTTCCTAAGTAGTGTCACTAAATAACACGATAAATTGTGATTTTAGCACGATTATTTACGATTATATTGTTTGTTCTAGCCATGTTAAGGTCGGCTGCATCTGATGCATTCTAAGCTGACTATTTATGGTGACATTTGAATGATGAGTGCGTGCTGAACGATCTGATTACTGATAGAAACAAAACGCGGCATTCATTATGCTAAAAGTTTACGCTGCACATGAATGGCAAGCGGCTGATAGTGGTCGAATACAAGTGCATTATTATAAACGTAGTGCCGCACATGCACTATTGAAGTCGACTTAGTAACGATTGTATGTCCAACGTATGTAGCACACACGCGCAAATGTAGCACACTTTATTTGCATCAACAGATGCAGCGTTTACCACGGAAGGAAAGTAACATTCGACGTCATGGTTTGTCTTATCTTATTTTACATTACTTGGTACTTTAAATGGTTATATATTTGTTCCAAACAATGTTTCCAAGCAAAACTTCTTAATGCTATACAACTTCCATTTTTAATTATACATAGTTATAGTGATATCCGTATTGACATGAGGATAACTTTAATAGCCTGGTGAAAAACATATAATCAAACTGAATTAAAAAGTCATGAATTTTCCCGGCACAAACCAGCAGCACTTTGAGGCACGCTAGGACAACAATATGATATAAGAGTATGCTTGGAAAATCCGAGAACTAAAATATGCTCACACCATGTTGATCTTCCCAAACATGTTTCCAGGTTATAATTTTAACATATTTAGCAAACAATGTTTAATCACCTTATCCTTAACCGCCTAACATTTGTCCAGGAATCTAATTTTACTCGAGGTATAACATGGATAAATATTTATGTTATCTACACTCGAGGCAATCACAATTTAAATGTTTTATTGCAATGCTGTTTGAATTGTCGTAATAATGCAGATGAAATAATTTTTGGTTTTGTTATTTTGTGCTGGATCATACATCAGACTCATACATTAGCCTCATACGATAGTTTGCAAAATATAACCAAGATTTATGACTCATTAGTCTGTTCTTTTCTGCATTTACAGTCAAACATCCAAGGAACACTGCGGCGAATCAGGAGTCATGAATTAATAATGTTTGAGCTTATTACGTAGCCTAGCACACTTTCTAAGAATGCTTTGAACTAGCCCAAGAAATGTAATATGTACCCCCAGCAGCCAACGTTTAACTTGGCTGCATTAGCGGCCGAACGGTTCTGGGCAAGGGGCACTTCGAGTCGCGGTTATAACGAAGACGCTGAAGCTATATCATCACGCTTGAAAATTATCACGACTGTAAAATAAAGTTTCCTCGTCAATGTAAAAATTAAACCTAGCTCATGAACTGCAACAATGTCAAATTTAAGCGAGGACTTCGATATTGGTGCACCCCTTGCAATTTCAGGGGGCACGGTGCCCCGTTGTCCCCTCCCCCCGTTCCACCGCCTATGCTTGCCTGCACAAATGTCAGACGATTCCTTAATGCCTGAAGAGTTGAAGACAACAAATTGAGCACGTGCTTTCTTCCGCTGCACGGATTTTATGTATTAATGTGGGGGCCAAATCGGCGAAAGTTCGTCATGACAAGGCGCGCAGCGTCGATTCTGTAAATTAAATATGGAATGGAATGGAAAAGAATGAAATCTAACGAATGGAATATGGGATATGGAAGAGCCCGTACATGCATTTATTTTGAAATTCAATTTGTGTTAAAGTAAATTCAGTTCAATTAGTTTGTTCGTGTATTTTCGGGACTTCATTCTCCTCTCATTCATGTTTACACTGAGGTCATTGCACTGCCTATGAGGACATTGAGTGACTATGGTGAGATATGGTGAGATACAGATGGACACGTGTCACTATGGAGCGTGGTCTTTCAGTCGCATGCCAATATTTATTTTCGTCTTTGAACTACGGATAAGGATCAGATGATAGCCTTTGTCATATTAATAAAAAAGATGAAAAGAGCCAGAAACATTAATTGAAACAGAAATCTATATTCCGTTACATGGGACTTCAGTGATCAGGGATAGTGATCAATGAAAAGCCAAATAGTACTGTTTGGCTTTTCGCTCTTTCTTGTTATTTTGTTGTGGCCTTATAACTTTTTGTTATTAATATGAACAAAGGCTTTAATCTTTGCTGACCATACTAATGATGCTCATTAAAACAACCATCCATAAAATATATTTGAACTATAGTTCGTTTTGCTGAGTTGGAAGTCGACTGTAAGAACCGTTTCGAAAACAACACGGGCTTGACGTTGGAAAATAAAAAAACGGCCCCGCTCCTCAGCAGCGCAGTTTGCAAAAAGATAAGGTCAATGATATCCAAAATATAGGCAATAAGACGATGCATAGCTGCTATTATGGTACGATTTTCTATGTCATTAAAAAACTTGAGGTTATAAACATGCCTCATGTTCAAGATCAAGTTGCCCGATGATTTACCTTGGACAAAATCCTATTGAGGCTCTTCTGAAATACATTGCCATCTTTTTTCTCAATACTACACCCAAAGTGCGCTTCTGTGAGACGGTTAAGTAATTCAAGCAATCCTAGCGCCAATCCCGCACAGTTTTCGAAACGGTTCTTAAAGTCGACTTCAAACTCAGAAAAAACGGCCTATACTCTTCAATATTGTATTAAATCTTCTTGCCTACAGCCTATGTTAAGCTAGAATTGTATGTTCAGTTGTTATATATTTGTATTATTTTCTCCTCCCGCTACCCGATCACTAGCTTCTCCCTAATTTCCCCAGCTCAGTACTTGATCGCTTACGCACCTACCCGCTCAATAACTTTTGGCTGAAGACGATCCACTCAATGTCAACGGAGTGACGGAGCACCTGTAGGACTAGGTATCATATCAATTACTCCGTAATATCATTAAAGGTTTAGCATGTTCGTCCCATGCAGCGTGTCAGATGGGTGGCAATGTTTGACAATGTACATTTTAACACTTATAATTAGATGCAAGGTAAAACAAGGCATTGTGAATTGGCTAGTAAACCTCAAAATTATATTGATTGCATTCATTATTTAATATAAGCAATAACTCTGGAAGGTTTTATATTCATAGAGTAGGAATTTGAAATGCACTAGATAAAATTAAATCGGTATGAATTATCTAATACAATCACAATCAGGATCACTACATAATTGATCTTCACTTGAAACATGCGTGTAGAAAGCATGCAGTACATATGTCGTGGAAATGCTTATTATCTTTCAAAACATGCATATCTGCTTTTGCTTGACTGATTATAATGTTGGCGTGCATATTTTCATATGTCGAAATTCTGCAGTGGGAAACATTTAAGAGCGATAGCATTTATAAACCAAATGATACATTTCATTTCGGATTCTATTGCAGAAAGTGAAGGGAATTAAAGGAATAAAATCGAACACATTGCGACTATGCGGTAGTGGGTTCAGCAAATGTCCACTTTGATCAGCTTAATGTGTGTTGTTTTCAGCGTTAAAGACCGGTTGGCAACTCTGCTTAGATCTTTGGTACATTCGCCCTTGATTGGAATCAAACTGGATCTAGCAGACGCATTTAACACTCACTGTTGTCAAAACAGTGTAGCGTCGCTTATCCTAGCGTAATATGCCGGCCGACAAACAATGGATTACAAAATGTTCACATTTCCTGTTACAACAAACGATGTTATCTGAATATCAGCTGTGCTCGCAGTGTTACTCAAAGCGTTACAAAGAGATAATGAAATCATGGCTATCGGATACACATCTTCTGTTTATGCCAAAATAAACTACATGGTCACTGCATTTGTGGTGTCCATGCAGCAATAATGTGTTGTTTTTATTGATGTTCAGCATGATAATGTCTTGAATTTAAGGCTGATTTAACAAAAACGTATCAACTTTAAAGTGTACCAATCTTGATTTTTCTTGTTAACTCCTGGATGTAGGGGAAGCTTGCTGAGACGCAAGTAACCACCAACGGTAACGAGTTGTATATTTTATGCATATATTAAGTTAACGGCGACAATTTATGAAAATGTGATAATTTAATACGTGTATTAATATTGTAAAAGCATATACCATATTTGTATTATGAAAAAGGCACGCCAAGAACATTAAAGGCGACGTTTTATAATGGCATGCGTTACAAGCAAACAAGGTCTACTCGAGCGACATTGCTTAGCTTTTTAAAATCTGGAACTTCCTGTGCAGCAAAATATATTTCGCACTTCACAAGCGTCCACGTTGTTTGTATGTGCTAATTGCGCTGTATACCACTAACCCAGTACACAACTGTCATCTTTACATAGCATCAGCCTATCATTGCTGAAGTAGATCATGATTCAGCGTTGTCCGAAGTAATCCCTCTGGAGTTCGGGGGATCAGCAGTTGTTGACAGATGTTGTCCGGGGCTTTCCTGGGGTTTAATTAACGTTATGCGCTAACCGTGGCGTTGAAGAGACATCAAGGTGAGCCCAGCTGGCCAGCTGTAGCGTGCAATCAGTTTGAGATGTTGCAGGATGTTTTTGCTCGTGACAAAGCATACTTTGGTTCGGTGTTCGTTATGGCACACCAGTGACAGCCATATATGTACCACGGGCAAAAATGTTCGTGTTTTCGGGAGTTGATGGGATACCGAATTAACTTTTGTGTATGTGTATGCATACTGCCACATATGTATATGCATGTGTATGTGTGTATGCATACTGCCACTGCCTGGTGTTTTATAAGGCTGTGTTACTAAACATAAGTATATTTAACGATAGGAATGCATTGTTATTAGTTGCTCTTTAAAGATCATTACTCTTTTTACAGCTATGCATGATTTTTACACTGGTGTCATGACGTCAGCTTTACATCAGCGAAATAAACGTCTGGTAGGTGCTTCCAGGGTGAAAATAAAACTTTCAACAGTCAAACAGTCATAAAGCTTTGAGGTGCGAACCGCCTTTGAACATTACTGAACAAATAAAACCACATTGCCGTGCAATTTATCAAAAATGTCATTTCACTTATTCACAGCAGCCGCGCGGCGCCGCCTAAGATTCTCTTTACACTCTACAAAGATCGCCGATGTCTGATTTCTGCATCATACTCCGCGATGTCCCGCCGTTCGCCACGTCAGCCAATCTCCGCATCAGCGTCTCGCTGCACCGACAGCGTCTCCTCTTCCAACCACAATTGGCAGCCTCCCTTTCCGTGCACGACTGCTGTTTCATCTGCAGCTGCGCGTCGGCCCAAATCCGACGGCGCCTGCCGCCGCTCCCCATTTATCACACCGATATAATGTAAATATGTTAATCCAGGACCGCTTGAGGTGTTGGGGACCACCAGGTCGGAGCGCACGCCCCGGCTACGACTCCGCTGCTGGCGCGCTCTCCTCTTCCGCTCACACTGGCGCCCTGGCACAATATTTTCGCTGCGCAATGAAAAATCTCTTTCAAACAGGATGGTGACACCGGTATTTTGGCGGTCGCTGTTATTCTGCTCATTAATCGCTGCCGACGGTGCGGAGCCGCGCCGGAAAGGCCGCCACCACGTCGGTTTTCAGTTTCTTGGATGATGCCGAGCCTGCGTCAGCTGGCCAACAGTCAGCTGAGCGTCGGCGGAGGGTTGACTGACGGATGGGCCCCCCTCAGGGAGACTGACTCGACGGCGACTGCGGCCAACTCACACAACCAGAGACGAATGCGCCGCATCCCGCCACCTGGCTCACGCTCTTCAGGCCTGGTTTGTCGCCGTCGAACTCAGTTTGCCTCCTCGGGAGACTCTCAGAAGACGGATTTTGCAGAAGATAAGACATGCCTGCGAGGCTCAGTTGGCTCCAACAGCAGCGTGGGCGGCTGAAGGCTCATGACAAATTTGGTTCATTTTCCAGGTCTATTTTTAGCGCCATAAGTGAGGGCTCAAAAGTCTAAGAGGAGACCAGAATCTGTTCAGGTATGTCCTTCCTTCAGCTCGTAGAAGGATAACGTGAAGACGATGTGATTCACTTAATGACAATTTCAGCGACTTAAGAAATGCCATAATTATTCGCCCCACATTCTTGAAGTTCTTTTGGGGGAAGTGCTACCGGATGCGACAAGGTAAGCAACTAGAGCATGTTTTCTGGTCAATTGTTGCAATACAAAATAATCCAGTCGACTTTTTCTGTTCAAAGTGACACCCATCATTCCGCAGGTAAATGACCGGCATAGTTTTAATTAGACAATAATATGGAAAAGAGGGGGTCTTTCTCAAAAATAGGACTTCAAAGGGTTTGCAGAGAAGAAACTGGAGTGTAATTGGTGAGTTGAAGGAACCAGTAGCCGGGCTAGTATGCACACAAGCTACTATATAAGAACCGAAATCGATAAATCTGCAAAAAAAACGCATTAGAAGCTCAACATAAACTAAACAGTTTTACCACAGCATGTTTCTTAGGAAAAGTTAATGGAGCAAAATGTTATTCTAGCTGATTATTTTACACGGCTTAGTCGGAAACCGACAGTTCTGATGCCAGCGAACGTTCAAGTTTGATAGTGTGCGTGACATTTGTAGACAATGATAATTGTATAATTAAAAAAAAAATCAAATATGGCAAAAGTTGGTGGGACAAAACAAAAAGTTCGTGGGGCCAAACTCAAAGTTGGTGGGGCGGCTGTCCCAAGAACTGTATAGGGAACTCCACCAGTGAGCCACAGCGTTGCTCCCCAGTCACTGACCCCAACGTCCTCTCAGTCGGCCATGTTACTCGTCATCCAACGCGGAAGCAACCACCGAACAGGGCGTTTTTGAAGTCGCCTCCCGCACTCTCTCTCTCTCTCATCTCCCCGCTCTGCCCAGCCTCCCACGGCCGAGTGGTGGCCTCGGGCGGTGAATTTCGCCCGTCACGTCGGCAGCCATTGCGGCGCGTCCGTGGCAAAAACGCCGCGTCACCGCCGCCGGCGCCGCGCGCGCACAAAATGTCCGAAATCAAAGGCGGCCGAGGGAGGGCGATTTCACGCGCGTCATCGGCGCG
>JARFNZ010115345.1:0-12686 GCA_031763405.1 Balanus nubilus | reverse complement strand
GGGGGGGGGGGGGGCCCCCAAGATTGCATGTCTAGCCCCCGCCGACCGACGGCACAATGGCAGCGAGCCCGTCATGACTCAGACTCCAGACATGACGACTCCTTTCAGACTCCCTTGTCACGTCTCTCGCCGCACCGGTTCAACCAATAACCGGTTTTCCAACCTTGCACCGTCAGCTGACAGTATGGAGACACTATGGAGGCGAGACATGCGGAGAGACGGAGGGAGACAAGGGGGAGACGGGAGGAGACGGAGGGAGGCGGGAGGAGAGGAGGGAGACGGAGAAAGATGGGGAGACACTGGAAGATGGGAGGAGACAAACGGAGACGGGAGGAGACGGAGGGGAGAAAATGGATACGGGTGGGAGACGGAGGGGAGACAAAGGGAGACGATGGGAGACGGATGAAGACGGAAGGAGACGGAAGGAGACAGAGAAACAAAAGGAGACAGGATGAGACAAAATGAGACGGGAGGAGACAAAATGGGACGGATGAGACAAAAGGAGTCGGGAGGAGATGGGAAGACAGGGGAGACGGGGGAGACGAAAGGAGACGGAGGGAGACGGAGGGAGACCGAGGGGAGATGTGGGAGAAGAGGAAAAGGAGAGACGAGTCCCCTTGTTTTCTTCAGTTTACACCTATGATAACGTCCCATTTTACCCCTACGGCAGCTCAAGGCCTTGCGTAAGTGCCCCAACATTTCGCAGTTTATTTAGTGAAAATAGCACATGCCGACATTCGTTTAACAGCTTCAGGAAAATCCTGAATACGGAGTTTTCCGGTAAAACTGACGCGAACTCATGCACACGTGACCGGGTTTTTCTTGCGAGCCCAAACTGTGCCCATACGTTGTAAGCATTGCCAAAGCCAAGTCAAGGCTCACTCCAGAATTTGCCAAAGAGCGGAATTCGCGGAACACGCTAGTAAGTAAATAGCGGCGGGATTTCGTCGATTCTTCCCGAGCTCGGTTTTGTCATCGATTATTGGTTCAGGTATGATTACTGGCAAATCCAAAGAGGGGGACCCGACAATGTCCCCCCCCCCAAAAAAAAAGAAGAAGAAGAAGAAAGACTGGGATTGGCGTAGCATCGACATTTGACACAACACCTAAAGTGAAAGAAAACTGGAGAGCTTTTTTTTAAATGATTGTTTTGGGGGAGCCCCCATCCCCACCCACCAAACGACAGCATTAAGCACCTCCCAAACCACGGTTCTGAAGTCGCCTGTGGGTATGCCACGAATGCCTTAGTCGACTAGAAAGTCGCCGTCATCTAACCACAAAGCCTCGGTCAACAGTGGCGACCCGCAGCAGACGCCGCCAGCGACGCGACCTGACCGGACCATTAGACGGGACCATTTGGCGGGACCATTTAATGGAACTGTTTGACGCGACAGTCCGACGGGACAGTTCGACGGGACAGTTCGACGGGACAGTTCGACGAGATAGTTCGACGAGACAGTTCGACGAGATAGTTCGACGGGACAGTTTGACGGAACAGTTTGGCGGGACCGTTTAACGGGACCGTTTGATGGGTCCGTTTGACGGGACCATTTGACGGGACCATTTAATGGGACCGTTTGACGAGACATATAGACGGTACAACTTGACGGAACCATTTGACGGGACCATTTGACGGAACAATTTGACGGGACCGTTTGATAAGACCATTTGATGAGACCATTTGGCGGGACCATTTAACGGGACCATTTGACCGGACCGTCCGACCAGACCATTTGACGGGACCGTTTGACCGAAGTCCCTGGTCGTTCCGACCGACTGAACTCCGTATCGACCGACCGGGCCACTGCCATAGAACGAGAAAACAGTACCCAAATGACATTTTTCCAAACACCTTTGAACCCCACACCCGTACCATTCGGGCTGTGCAACTTGTTAGCCCGAAAGGTACCAAAAGCTCAGCTTCTAAAGCAAATGCTCCTTTGCCTTAACCCCCATCAGATTGCCTTTGAGCCACACTAAAAAAGTTACGCTTTAAACTAGTTATCCTGGCAGTCAGCTCGAAACAACACACTAATTACAAATACCGGGTAAAGCCACACGGTTGGCCGGTACCACTGTACAACAAGCTCGTGATCTAGCACGTTTCCAGAATGACAATACACGCTGTCGAGTAGCGCGGTGTAACAGCTCACCGTGTACCCGCTCAGCTGTGCCGTGATCCTGAACAGTAGACAGGTCAACGCCCGGCTGAGCCGGTCAGCCACGGACTCACTCAGCTCAGCCTGACTCCTCTGAGCCAGGGTCTGAGCCCGAGCCAAGTCTGAGCCTGAGCCGCTGCCACAGCAGGCCACAGGCGGATCATGGGACCAAGGCGAGCGGGGTTGGGGTCATCCCACTCCCACGAGCAGACCGGTTAACCCGTGCTATTCTGGTGATTGTCAGTGTTACGTTTGTGGGCTATCACTGGCGGATCAAGAAGGGAATTAGGGGCAAGTGCCTTACCCCGCCTGAAATCGGCGAAAAGTTGCATGTGTTCTAATGTACAAGTGAATTCAAGGAATTTTAGCTGAGGAAAGTTCTCTAAACGTAAAGCAATGCATAAGGAATCGAAATCTGATGAGTTGGCTGAATTTTGTGAAACATTGTTGGATGTTCCTCCCTCCTAAAACCCCCGAGACAGCCGTCCTTAAAAAAGCTAGCAATGCTAGCAATGTATAGTAATCGAAATTCGATGAGGGTTCAGAATCGTGTGCGACTTTTCGAGACTGACCCCCAAACCACCAGTTCTGGACCCGCCGCTGGCAGCGGCGTCGGTAGTGGCCAAGTCGCGATCGGTCCCACGCGTCGGTAGCGGCCTAACCGCCGCCGGCCATAGGGCCGTGAGAAAGCCGTGATGACAGCGTAAATTGGCCTTTATCGGCACCGGTGCACAGAGTCGATAGTCGCGAGGCGTGCGGAACTTTAGGATCGGACAGATGGAGGTTGGTGCTTCCGGTACGGGGAATTAGAGGCAGCTGGCCGAGCTTTGCACTTTTATACGTTGATGACAGCACCTCAGGAAGAAGGCAATGACATTTATTGTCAAAAACGTGCTGCCTCCAGATTTGGGACATTTTGGTCGCGCCGCCCAGTTGCAGTTATACCTCAGATTATTTGCTTGCAATGATGCGAGCGATTTGCCATATACTGAATGGGCCTTGCAGGGATGGGTGCTCCCGGCAATAGTACAGCCTCCAATTGAGATGGCAACTTTTTGCGCCGTATCCAGCTAGACCTACTACGGCCTTATGCATTGTTTCGTTCGTTCCGCCAATAACCAGCAGGGCGTGCAGTTTTTAGCCTTACTCATAATTCTGCAGATCTTTTCCTCTGTTGCATTTCGATTGCACAAACTTATCGCAAGCCATGCAGTGTGCAGAAAGCGTAACGATGAACTTTCAGATCCTAGGCGATTACTGACGTGTTTTGACATACGGTGGCGGTGGAGTGTTTTCGGTGGGTGGCAAAACAGCCTCCATGGGTTACGAAGCATCTGGGTCCCCCCTTTCGCGTCTGGGCCCTTCATTGACGGATCCAGAACAGCGGTTTCTGGCGGTAAGCGGGGGGCATCCCACAAAAGTTTCACAAAATTCAGGAATCTCATCGGATTTCGCATCCTTATGCAATGCCAGACGTTTTGAAACAAAGTTTCACCAGGTAAAAACTGCGTAGATTTCCATTTCAATAGGGGGAAAGTGTAAATTTGCGACAACTTCAGTCGTTTTAGGGTCATTTGCCCCTTGAGTAGCCCCCTAACCCATACTGACTTCGGGTTCCCCCAGAACGAACGAGAACAGCCCAACAGACCCAAAACGCTCATCAATGGCACATTTCAGGGACACTAACGCCCGTTTTTAACAAACACAAATTTTTAAAACCAAAATAGACAAGAATCGTCCTTTGCCGAGTGCCCCTAGCAATATTGGAAGGGACAAAAACATGTTTCTCCAAAAAAACGCTTTGATTTGAGGCTCGGCTGACCCCCTCCCCCCCCCCCACCTTCTCCCAGCGTGACATGCCTAGATGGTAAAAATCCCTGAGCAGTTAGGTGCCTGAGGGCACGTTAGATCGTCTGAGACCAAGAATCGAGCAATGCAACTATGAAACAACTATACAACTATGAGCAATACAACTATGAAACGCCTGAACGGTCACTGACATGCTATTTCCGGCTGAAACTATTCATGATAAACTTTTAACCCGAGTATTGCCAGGGGGATTCCCATTTTGTAAAAATGTTGACCCCAGGTCATCTCAGGTCAGACTACCAGTCCAAGTCATGTGGCCCCACCTCTAGAAATACTTGAGGTTGTGCCACAGACACAGTGATAGACTGATGGATCTGAATCTTTCAGCATTACATGAGGGCATCAGTACCTACAACTTGATTCTACCATATTCTTTTTTTAATCGGTGACCTGAGGCCAGATCATTTTCGTGACCACCCGTTATAAGTAAATATATAAATGTTAAAATGCCTCTTAATCCAAGAACACGCATCATATCAGTGCAATTCTTTCAGGATCTCATGTTGTGCCAGGCCATTACTAATGATGCAGGTGCAATATTTGCTCATTGACCTCTTACAAGGTCATCTGAGGTCATCTGATATCACACACCCTTTTTTGTCAATAGTTTTTGATAGAATTGAGATAGAAACGTGAACATGGTACAAAACTCTTTGTCACGTCAAGACGCATTGATTCATATGCAACATGAACCAACATGACCTATGTTGGTCAACACGTGACCTTGACCTTAGGTCAAATTTTGAAAACGACCTTACCAGGTAAACAAATCATGTTTCTATTCGCATCGACCAAATAAACACGATGGTGCCCAAATAATTGTGATATCTTTTATAGCTAAAAAGTTATTCGCGAAAGAAACGATTTTGCTACAAAATGACCTATTTGAAATTAAAACCCGTGATAATTGGGGTTTCTGAAACGATGTCCCAGCTACTCGTAATATGAGAAAAGTTGACCTTCGGTAACCTCTGGTGACCTTAACATTGACATCACATAAAATGACATGTGTGACTTCTATAGTCATTGTCACGAGCTATCTAACGCCATTTCCCGCTTGTCGCACGTTGCATGGTTTTCGAGATCTTGGGGGGGGGGGGGGCGGAATAAACCCCCCCCCACGGGATACGGTGTTCGGCGCGAACCCCCGGCAGTGCGCGGGTTTAGACATCAAACCATCACCAATGGACATACAGGAACAACACATATCTACTAATTCACGAGGGAGAACTTGCAAACGGCATTCAGGTGATGACCCTCTAAAAATGACTGGGGTTGACCACATATACCAGGCATTTATTTCTAAATGGAAGAAAATATCAGCAGCCTTGCAAGCTTGTTTGAGTCAGTACATGAACTATGAAGCCCTGATATCAGACAGCCCTTTCTCGGTTTCAGTCTGCCTTTACAGTTATTATTGTCAGTTTGCATAACATGTTACAAAGCTGTCAAACACTGTTCTAATTTGAAGAACAAGTCAGGGCACAGACCTCAAACTCTGTGAATGGATTTTGTCATATTAGGTCATGCATTTTAAGTATGTTGAAAATGCAGTTCATTATTGCAAAGATAAGCAACATCCCTATGATGCTGTCTAATATATTTAATCATAGGATAATAGAAGGCAGAGTCAACCCAAAATTATCACTGTCAGGATGGGTTCCTCCAGGTAAGTCATCTCACCAAAAAAAATAGAATTATAACAACAGTCATATCATATAGCAGTGGGTCCAAACCAACCACTAGCCTCCCCCCCCCCCCCCACACCATTACCTACCAACAAACCTGGGGATCTGGGAATACTGGGACTCCTGAACCTGGCATTTGCTTGCAAAACAACAAAATGTGTATGGGTCTGACCAGCATGACTGTTAATCATGCTGAGCTGCAATGATGCAAGCTGTACTTATCACACATCGTGTCAGGTTTCATAATGGTTTTGTCAAGTTCTCTGCTATGCACTACCATAAAGAATTATACATCATAAATAAAAATACATGTTAACAGCATAAAGCTAAACAGGAGCAAGCACATCAAGCTAGGACTTAGTTAAGAAGAAACAGCAGGACATGAGGTAGGTATCCTTTAAGATTGAGTTGTTGAACTGGGACATAGTGTTCAAATAATGATAAGTTGATGTAGCAGCACACTCCCAAGCATGAGAAGGTAGTGGATCTTAACATCTTCACCTGCCACCCACCTTCCTGAGCCGCGCTGGGGATCCGTTCCTGACGGGGTAGGAGTATGCTTCACCGAGCTGACCAGCCTTCTTCGAGTAGCAGGCGCCCATTCAGACATCCATAGGGGCACCTCTGCCCAGCATGGGTGCCTTCAGGTTCACCAGAGTTCGGAGAAAGGCAGCATCCTGGGGAGACAGAATATTTCACTCACGTATAGTTTACATCTAATTTAACATAGCAGTAGATAAATGAGGCCAACATGGTTGGGGTGAATCAAATTACATGAGACAATGTTTCAGTCTGCTGATGCAACCCCACTACATGACTAGGGTCTGGGTTACTAATCTAAGGTCAAGCTGTCCTAATGCCAAACATGTCCTATCACAAAATGTTTCAAGCTATGGTGATGGCATAAACACCATGCTGATGCAGATCAAGAATAGCATGAAGTGTTTGTGATAGGGTGTGTTTGACATTAGGGCAGTTTCACTGGCGGATCCAGCAGGTATTAGGGGAAAATGCCCCCCGAAACTGCCTGAAATTGGCAAACATTTCCACCTTTCCTGATCTAGAAGGAAATCTAAGCAACTTTGATTAATAAAAGATTGTTTTAAAAAATCTAGCAATGCATAAGGAAGCAAAATCTGATGAGCTCTTGGAACTTTGTGAAACTTTTTTGGGGTATGCCCCCTGCAGCACCAGAGACCATTGTTCTGGATCCGCCAGTGGGCAGTTTATCCTAACTTGAAATTCACATCCACCCAGTTATTCTGATGTTGAAGCAGCTGATACCAAGGGATGGAACATTGCTAAAAAAAAAAAATATAAAGTACCTACCTGACCCTGAGAAGATGTATGCTGTGTTCAATGATCCACAACATCCAAATATATAAGATGATAAATTGAATCTGCTCTTTGCACAGTGCAAGTCAGTTTGAACTACAGGCCGAAACCATCAACCACCTGCTTTGGCTTCACCGGATTGGGATCTCAACTAAAACCCAAGCCGCTGAAAAAGCACTGTTCTATGGGCAATGAAGCCCAACTTACCTGTTTAACTGAAATTGTTCAAATCCGCCACACACAACCACCACACACCTCAATATCTGCGGTCGAAATAAATTGAATAACCAATTCGTGGTCTCACGGTAAACTCCCGTAACACCAGCAGCACTTTTGTTGACATTCACCGTAAGCTTGTGTGGCGGCGTGCGGTGGCGCCGCTCGGCGCATGCGCGATGCGATATTGATTTAAAAGTTATAAAAACGCTCACTAGGTGTCAGGGTATTCAGTCAAACTCCCGTGAATGAAACGTGACCGTAAATGAATTGAGATCCGAATGGTAGTTGTTTTGCATTTGATAAGAAAACGAAGTGATAAGGTCAGCGGAATGAAACCCTGAATATATTGTGATAAATTATTGCATGGGGCATCCAGATTCCAGGCCAAATCCAGGCCGGTACCGTCCCTTCCGTATGCGGACGGTACCGTCTGTGGCGCCATCTGCGCCATTATGGCGACCTATGCTAGCGTCCCCTAGATTATGTGACTGGTGCCGCTGCCTAAATAAACCTTGGTTGTGTGAGAAAAAAAAACAACAGAATGTCATTGCAGAACCTTAGATCACCTTAGCCTGCAAACCAGGTAGGGGAAAGCGGGGCAAAATGAGGCACCCGGGTAAGACGGTCCAAATGAGACCTTTCCTCCATGTTATCGTCAGACAAATGTAAAATTATATGGTTAAATTTTAAGCTCTCCGGAAGTGTAACTAAATGGGGTGCACTAATCATGTTAGTGAAACTCATCTTCAAATAATACAAAATGAAGATGATAGATATGTTTTGTTACTATTTTCACCGGTATTTAAATATAATTTATTCAAAGGACAAGTGAATCACAATTGTCAACTAGTGGGCATTTGATGGTCAGCATACGTATGCAGAAGTTCGGTGAGCATCGATAAATTTCCAGGCCCCGCAACTTTCGAGGACTATTAATTTTGTCAAAATAGTGCCCGTGGTGCAAAGTGGATGGGGCAAAATGAGCACCCGGGGCAAAACGGCCACAACGTGGTCCAGTTAGCCGGAACGCAAGATGATTATAGTGACTGTGCTTAAGTTAAAATTGGCTACTACCTAATATAATATTTTTTGCCGTGATCAGCGATGACAAGAGGCGTAGGATGATAACTAAGGATCAAATTTTAAATTGGCATATGTAAATAAACGTTTATGTTCCCCCTCAATCACCACATTTGATTCGAAATAATTATTCGATTTTGGTTATAAAAAAAGACAAAAAAAACATTTATAATTATGTATGACGAGAAACATCCTTAACTTATAAGGGAGATAAAAAGAGTGGGAAAACATAACATAATTTACCCGACATTCAGTCCATTTTGCCCCAGATGGTGGTCAGTTTTGTCCTAAACATGGGGCGAAATGGGCAAAAAACATTGCCTGATGTTTCTCAACGACATATCATAGCGTAAACTATCACCGTGCTATCGTTTCTACCAGGGAAAGACAATTGAACTGGAACGGCCTTCAAGATTATCTAATTGCGGATTTTCTCGGACAAATAATCAACGTCCTATAGCTCAAGAACTGCTAGGGTGTCCGTCTTGCCCCACTTTCCCCTACGCCGTCCCAGACCAGGAGTCGCCCCAGACCCTCAGACCAGGAGTCGTCCCCAGACCAGGAGTCGTCCCCAGACCAGGAGTCGTCCCCAGACCAGGAGTCGTCCCCAGACCAGGAGCCACCCCCAGATCAGGAGCCACCCCCAGATCAGGAGTCGCCCCCAAACTAGGAGTCGCCCCCAGACCAAGTGTAGTAAAACGTGCAGGTGACGGCCTCTGGCTAAATGTCTCATCCACAGTAACGATAACATCATCGGGCCGGACGCCAAACTGCTGATAAAAAAGTCGCGCCCAGCTGTCATCAAAAAGTCCTCACCACAGTGGTCACTGGGCGCTCACCACTCTCGTGCAGCCACGTCACCACTTCAATAATTATGAATAAATTATCCTTGAATACCGGTGAAAATAGTAACAAAACATACCGTGTCATCTTCCTTTCGTATTATTTGAAGATGAGATTCACTAACATGATTAGTGCATCCCATTTAGTTACACTTCCGGTGAGCCTAAAATTTAACCCTATAATTTTACATTTGTCCGACGATAACATGCAGGAAAGGCGAGGTGACCGTCTTACGCGGGTGCCTCATTTTGCCCCGCTTTCCCCTACCTGGTTTGCGGGCGGCGATCTAGTGATCTAAGGTTCTGCAATGACATGTTTCGACCACATGGCAGTCTCTGATTGGCCTGTCTGTCCGTCTTTGTGTTGTCCGGTCCCCCTGGTCACGGCCCCGCCGTCCGTCAGTCGGTGGCCTGCCACAGCCCCGCCGTCCGTCAGTTGGTGACCTGCCTTCACCCGCTCCGCCATGCGGCCTCTGCCAGCCTCGGTCGCCCTGCTGGCGACCCTGGCGATCCTTGCGACCCTCGCTGAGGAGCGATTTGAGCGCGATGCGGCCCCGCTGCCGACCTCCGTGCTGCTGCGTCCGTTGGTCGCGTCCGTCACGTTCTGCGCCATCCTCTGCGTCCGTCAGCCGAGCTGTCAGGCGCTCCGCTGGCGAGACGGCTGCGCTCTGTTCGGAGACGTCAGGAACACGACGACAGGCGCTTCTCGGGTGCGCCTGTACCGACGGACGGCCGCGGGGGAAGGAGAGCCGAACGAAGAAGGAGATGAGGAGGGAGAAGAAGAAAAAGAAGAGGAGGAGGAGGAGGAGGAGGAGGAGGAGGAGGAGGAGAGCGCAATGGATGGAGGACGTACCGTTCCCGAGGTCGAAACAGAGCCGACGGAGATCAGCACAAAGAGCGGTGGTGAAGAGGGGGAAAGATTTCTAGGAAGCGAGGATCAGTTCACCGACAGAATTTTCAGACGCGGATTTACAATCGTGAACCGAACGAGAACTCGCAATACAGAATCCACAGCGCAGGGCGTCGAAGCGACGACGGAAGAAACCTCGACGCCGGATGTCCAAACTCAAACAACAGCAGTGGAAGAAACCACGACGCAAGACATCCAAACAACTACAACAACTGAAGGCACCACGACGCAAGACATCCAAACCACCACAACAACTGAAGGAACCACGGCGCAAGTTGGTCAAACTATGGAAACCCTAGCCGAAACGTCAACCGAGGTCATCACCCCGCCTCCGACCACGGCGTCTCCCACTATGTCTCCCACTACCGAGGAGGAAGAATCGCTGGACTCCACTACCCCACCCACCCCCATCGCCCCTGTATCGGGATCAGGTACTGTGATTGCCGGTCGCTTCTACTGGCGTGCCGTCGCCCCCGAGCCTTTGACTTATGACGAGGCCCGGCTCCATTGCGGAGTCCTGAAGCCCGGCGGTGACCTGGCCAGCCTACACACCAAAAAACAGCTCAGCTTTCTCTGGAAAGACGCGGCCCGCCCGCATGTCCAAGAGTGGATTGGAATCAAGACAGGCCCTTCTCACTCTGTTTTAAACCCAGACGGGAGCGTCGTGCCATTTGTAATCGAAAAGTACATCGACGGATCCGGCACTAGATTCGTTCTGCCAGCTTCTGGGATCCAGGAGAAGTTGCTGAAGGTGGAAGGTCCGAAGGCCATGAGTGGTTCCAGTGGTACCAGCCTGGCAGCGATGGTGTGCGACACACCGGCTTCTACAGAAAATGCTTGAACTAACATATGTCAAAACCTTCTAAGTCAGTGAAATTCATAACTCAAAATCATTGCCCCAAACTATTTCTACTGCGTCTGTTGGAGTCGGCATTTGTTATCACCCGCAACGGCATTGAATGGCTTTACAGCTCCGGCCCAGAATCACGCTATATAAGGAGACGTTTGATGTCTCCACCCAACAGTCTCCCTAACATAATTGCCTATGGTTTAAGGAGGTCTAAGATGTGAGGTCTAAAAAACTCACGCATTTATCGTTACTAAACTTCGTATACCTTTTATTTATTTAATACATATCTAATATCTAATGATTACAAATAAAATAGTGAGCCTATGATGCGTCGACCGCAAATGGCGTCTGAGTACGTTCATGTTCGGCAGTTTCCGGTCAAAATGAAGGGATTTCGGGAAAAATTGGCAAGCAGAACTTTACTTCTTAAGATAAACTTATTTTCTACATATCAACTTACGCAAAAACTAACTGGTCTATCAAACTGCACTCTAGTTCTTCATTCAGTTAAAAACACAATTCTTAAAGAAAAATGTCAATTTCTTAAAATAATAATTATTCGATACCGGAATAAAATGTTATGGGATAGAAACAGAAGAAGGATGATTATGTGACGTCTATGGCACCACAATTGTTTTAGCTTCCTATGTATATGTCGCCAAAATCATGAGCTGCTTTTGTGTTTAACATCGTTATGCTGCGCGAGAAAGCGATTAGCCGGGCCTCCATGACAAAATATTCATGATGTCGTCTTTGGCCTGACTTGTGACGTCATCAGTGACTTTAAAGTCATTTTTTAAAGTTGTTCCGACATATCTCGTCTAGGGCTGTCTATTGCCGTTTGATTTCTGAAAATGGGCCTTGTGGTTTCGGTGATCGAAGCCCCCCAGCAGGTGGCATGGGCGGGAACAGAGGCAGCGGGGCACGAATCAGATGACTAAGCGCTGGAAAACACAACTTTGGGACGCGATCACCGACACGAACAATGCGCTCTTATATTAATCCGACCATTGACATACGCTGCAACGAATTCGCTCTCCGACGAATTCGTCATGATACCGACGAACAAGCCGTGATATAGCCATGATACTGTGTTGCCATAATACCGTGTTGGCAAACAAGCCGTTGAACTAAGAATGACACCGCGTAGGGTAATGCTCTCCTATTGCGCACACCTAACAGGTTACAATCGGAATCTCTCAAACCTGTACGTGCCTATCTCAACTGTTTATTTTTAGCACAGTTCAAGTAGGCTGGTCAAAAACGTAATTCGCACATTTTCAATCGAGGATGAGCGGTTTCATGTACTTACTTTGAGAAATGATTGGCAAGAAGAATGATTTACCGTTCATAGGCTTCGAGAAACTGATGTGCCTTCTAGACAGTGAAACGTTACAAATGTGCGTGTTTAAGAACTGTGCGGCGTATGAGCGTCTACCTACTTATATTCCTGTCACTAGATGGCAGCAGTAGTAACGCCTGAAACCGTATGCTGTGCCGCTCGGCTTCGATCCGGGAACTACGGCGGGCGCCATGTTGGGAGGAAACGGACGCCTTTCAGTCATCAAAAGCGTTAGTTTGTATTAGAGATGCCATATTTCCCTAAAATCGAATACCGGCCCCACACCACACCACCACATTAGCCAAAAATACCGGTAATATACCGGCGCTGCCATTGCCATTGCATTATCACATATGCTCAAATACCGCATAAATACCGCCGGTACTGAAAAT
>JARFNZ010115234.1:2270-12687 GCA_031763405.1 Balanus nubilus | reverse complement strand
CACACACACACACACACACACACACACACACACACACACACACACACACACACACACACACATACGGCCGTGTGGTCGCCAGAGAGAGCGCGTCCCGCCCCGCCTGTGCCCCTGCCCGCCGTCCAGCGGGCCAGTGACGGCACCTCACACGACTCCGAACCGCACCGGACAACAATAAATAACGCCCAATTACGGCACATTATCGCTTTTCCCGTGATTGTCTCTGGCGCGCCGGCGGCCGCAAATGAACGCCCGTATTGTGTTTACGGCCGGAGGAGGAGCGTGTCGGTGGCTGGCCGGTTTTGTCCCCGCACCGAACGGAAACCGCGGGCGCCCGCAACGCCCGCGCGCGCCGGTAAAAACGCGGCGGCCTGGCGCGGCGTGGTGTGGTGAAGTGGCCGCTCCGGCGCAGGGTGAGACCCGGGATCCGAGTTCAGTGGCGGGACCACCCTGACACTACAGCGCTGCCGCTGCTGCTGCCGCCCCCGCAGCCGTGCCGCGCCGCCTCCGCCGCCGCCGCCGCCGCGACGCGCCGCGCCACGCTGGGGACAGTTCCGGCGCACCGGCGCGGAACAGTAGCGCTGCGACAGTCATGACGCGCTGTAAATGCGACGCGGCAATCATGGCGCTCTGTGAAGACCGCGACAATCGCACAGCGCCGCTGCGCTGCGGTTATTCTTATGACGCTTCGTGGAAGTTGCGTGTGACAGATTGGTGTGTGCTGCTGGCGTCAGGCTTCTCAATGCCCCCACTTCCGCTGGCGCGAATGGTGTTGGCAGCGCTGTACTGATCCTCCTGCTGCCGAGGGTGCTTCGGATGAAGCCAACGTAATAACGCTTGGATTTCCGCTTCTGATAAAGACGATACCAAGAATGCACCTCCGGCTTCCCATTGCTGTTCCTACAACCGCCACCGCCGTTGTTGCTGCCGCTGTTGCTGTGTGCCAGTAGTGGTACCGATGCTGCTACCGGACAGAGCCGGAGGGTTTAGCTCCAGTGTTGTCTTCCCTAAGCAACAACCAGCGGTGGCGGCGGTGGCTGTGCCGGGTAGCGTTGTACGATAGTGGGCGGAGGTCGGTGGGCGGAGTACGGCGTCGGCGGGCGGTGGCGGTAAGCTGGTTCTCTTGCCGGCGGTGTCGCCACTCGCGACTCGCCTACTGGTGGTCAGCAGAGGTCCGGTGTCCAGTGTCCGCTGTCCTAACAGACAGAGGTCCGGTCGTCCTGTGTCCTGACAGACAGAGGTCCGGTCGTCCCCTGTCCTCACAGACAGAGATCCGGTCGTCCTGTGTCCTTACAGCCAGAGGTCCGGTCGTCCTGTGTCCTCACAGACAGAGGTCCGGTCGTCCTGTGTCCTTACAGGCAGAGGTCCGGTCGTCCTGTGTCCTTACAGACAGAGGTCCGGTCGTCCTGTGTCCTTACAGACAGAGGTCCGGTCGTCCCTGTCATCTCTGACAGAGGTCCGGTCGTCCCCTATCCTAACAGACAGAGGTCCGGTCGTCCCCTGTCCTTACAGACAGAGGTCCGGTCGTCCCCTGTCCTCTCCGACAGAGGTCCGGTCGTCCCCTGTCCTTACAGACAGAGGTCCGGTCGTCCCCTGTCTTCACAGACAGAGGTCCGGTCGTCCCCTGTCCTCTCAGACGGAGGTCTGTCCCTGTCCTCACATACAAAGGACTATCCCTGCCCTCACAGACAGAGGTATGTCCGTCCCTGTCCTCACAGACAGAGGTCCGGTCGTCCCCTGTCCTCACAGACAGAGGTCCGGTCGTCCCCTGTCCTCTCAGACAGAGGTCCGGTCGTCCCCTGTCCTCACAGACAGAGTTCCGGTCGTCTCATGTCTTCTCAGACGGAGGTCTGTCCCTGTCCTCACATACAGAGGACTCTCCCTGTCCTCACAGACAGAGGTATGTCCCTGTCCTCACAGACAGAGGTCAGGTCGTCCCCTGTCCTCACAGACAGAGATCCGGTCGTCCTCTGTCTTCACAGACAAAGGACCGGTCGCCCCGGTCCTCTCAGACAGAGGTCCGGTCGTCCCCTGTCCTCTCAGACAGAGGTCCGGTCGTCCCCTGTCCTCTCAGACAGAGGTCTGGTCGTCCCGCTGTCCTCACAGACTGATGACTGCCGGCGACGCGCACCGCACACGCCGACCAGCGCGGTTACGAAACGCATCTACATAACCCGCGCTCCGCCTCCACACTCCGGCCACCGGGCGGCGGCGGTGGCGGTGGCGGCGATCAGGTGGCGCGCCACGATCGTCCTGCCTCCGCCGCGATGCTCCCAACTGCGCCGTAATAAATAGTCCCGCCCAAGCGACAATCGTCCCGTCTAGGCCTACTTCGCCACTCTTCGACGTCGAACGGCAGCGACGTTCCGCCTCGGCCGGCCAGAGGAGCTGTGCCATGAGCGACGGCGGCGTGGCATGTTCGCGGAATGT
The DNA here is from genome assembly GCA_031763405.1 of Balanus nubilus. Lineage (NCBI taxonomy): Eukaryota > Metazoa > Arthropoda > Thecostraca > Balanomorpha > Balanidae > Balanus > Balanus nubilus. Next base: position 10,257 of record JARFNZ010115234.1, on the reverse strand, counting down.
TCGCCACACAATTAGTCAACGTCAGCCGGGTCCGCGCCACTAATGTCTCACGGGCGGCCGCCGAAAGGGACGCCACCGCCGCGCCGTCTGCCGCGCCGGAGTCGGAGTGGTCGGGAGAGTTGTGGAGGGCTTTGAGAGCGGACGGTAGTACCGAGAGGTTGTCGGTGATGCGGGACAATTGAGGACAGTCGCCTGTTTGAGGGATGTGTTTGGTGTTTGGGATGCTGTTTGGGAAGGGATTTTGAAAGGGTTTGAAAGTTTGGGGTACCCACTGTCCTGTGATGGGTTGCGCTGGGTAGAACGTTTTTGCAGAAATGTCAGATGGGATCTTTAGCACGGCACGCCGCGCAGTTATACGGACACCAGATTCTGTGCTAATTGGTTGATGTCTAATGATGTTGATTAGGTGCAGTGCCATTTAACTGAATCTTCTAGCAGAAAAGTTAGTGCTAAGTAAGTCTCATTTATTCTTTAGACTCTGAGAAACTGCTTCGTAGATTAAAGGTGCTTGTCCTGTTAAGCTACGGGTATGTAGGATAAGCTGGAATACTACACATTTATATCACATATTGAAGCACATTTATGACGCAACATAGATTCCCCTTACCGTGACCGCAGACTCAAGCCGGTCATGTCTTCCCACAGCTCAGGCAGTGATTTAATCCGGGGTTCTGGCTTCACTATGTGAACGTCAAGGGGGTCAATGCTCCTATTGTCTTCAGCACTTGCTACCAGAGCGAGGTAAGTCAATTGGAATTAGTGACGCTTTTACGGCGAGAAACAAATGTCGGTGCGGCTTTATTTATTTGTTATGGTATTAGTATTATGCATCCATCACGTCACGGCCCTTTTCTTGTGACGTATTGCATAGATGCCTAGCCACGCTGTGGTGCGCGTGCAATAGCTTCATCAACGATGGTCTGGTCCTTGAGGCAGAATTCTTTGAACCCTTCCTGCCTCTATATCAGTTAAGAGACTCTCGACTTCCGCGCTTTTCTAAGAAATGCCATACTGCTGAAACGACAAAAACGCGTCTCCACACGAAACATACGCGAATGTATTACTATACATTCTTTTCATCCGAACAATGGAGGTGCTTGAATACGCTGAGTGCTTTTATTCATTCTGAATGTAATAAACCTAAGTATTGGACGGAAGCTTGCACAAGTTCAGCGCCCCCGAAAGCAGTGTATTTTGCAAGACACCTAAATGTGCATTAATTTGGGCTCGCGCTCCGCTGCAGATTAATTCCCCCCCCCCGGATTTTCTTAATAACTTGAAAATTATCAGGAAAATATCGACATGAAGCTTTTAGTACCTCATTCTGCATCAAGTCTGCGTCTTCTGACAAAGCTTCAATAGAATAGGCTAAGTGTTTTGGGAGATAATAACGTTTTAGTGACGTCATGCTACATCATTTTGACGTTATGTCACTCGATCCCACCTACAAAAGTTGACTAGATATCAGCATATAAATATCACCACCGTTTCTGAGGCCAGACTAGTCCACAAACATGTATTTTTAATTTCGTTTTTTATTTCAAACTTCTACCTTATATGACCTTTTCTTGACCTAACCTTTACACAAATTTCAACCAAAATGACGTCAGGTGGAGAAATGACTGTTATGGTCGAATTATACAAGAAAAATAGTACACAAAATGTGTCATAAGACTTGGGTACATATTATTTTGTAATACAGAGATCTTCGTGACCTGACCTGGATCTTGACCCGTGCTAAGTGTCAGACTCATAGCGCCACAGTACCTGCACCTTACATTTCGAAGCACTTTTGCTTGGCTGGGGCCCGAGACGAATGATTGCGCCCTCCCCACAACCTAAAATGCGAAACACTACATTTTGACCTTTGACCTGATCTTGACCAGACACGTGACCTTATGCTAGAAATTTCGCGCATGTTTTAACATCTTCGCATTAACAGCCTTCGATTGCCGCCTTGTGTGTTGTGATACAACATTGGTTCGAGACATAATAATGGGTGTTAAATTTACTTCCCCAGAGGGACGCGCTCGGCTAGAGACCAGGTAGCGGGACGCGTGGCTAGGTGCTTTTTGTCATATTGGCACAAGTCGCACCCGTTGCATAAGGCCACACCAACTCCATGCATACGCTTGTTCTATATTTAAATGCGTTTGAGAACGTAATGCCATGTATTAGTCAACAAACAACTCATGGAAAGGCACCAATGAAACATTTATTGGCTTTGTTTATAAGAAAGGCAGAAAGGCAAAATGTTAGCATGTATGATGGTATGTATAAAGCTAATTGAAATGAAGCATGACATCAGCGTCTCAAATCCTGCTACCACCTTCACCGGGTCGCCTTAACCACCTTCCCCCAAGTCGCCACATTCCCAATCCTCGCAGACCACCTACCGTTTCCAGCCCTACCGCACGTTCCACGCACGTTCCACGCACGTTCCACACACGTTCCACGCACGTTCCACGCATGTTCTTCACACACGCCGCAGGCTGCCACCGGATATGGCCTTCCATTCAGTCCGCCAACCCACCACCGCCATCGCTACCCCCGCCCCCGCCCCCGCCCCCGCTCCCGCCGCCGCTACCACTCGCGCTCGCGGCCGGGGCTCACGCGGAAGATATTGTTTTTACAACAAAAGCGTCGTGCAACCGCTCATTCCGGGCGACGACCAGTATCGGCGGCGGCAGCAATTTTTAATTTCAGGGACCGAGGCGGCGCGTCGGGACAATGGCGGCAGGCAGCCAACCGTGCGGCGAACTGGAGACGCGCTGCCTCGCCGAGACGGCCGAGTTGGTGTTGGCCTCGCGACTAGGCAGGTCATAGGCAGGTAGCGACTAGGCGAGAAGAGAGATGCCTCAAGATGCGGGATTCACAGAGACGCCTGGAGTCACTGAGACTCGCACTGGGCTGTTCCGAGGCGCGCCGGGGACGACTCGAGGATTGGCGATTCGCGATTAGCGCTGAATCTTTTCGAGTCTCAGCGGGTCGCGCCGAGGCGAGGAGAGACGCGGAGAGGCGATGAGCCCGTTCCTTTCATCGGTCGCGTATGGCGCAATGCGTCTCGCGATGACTGATCGCGGCTGGGCGGCGAGCGTGTGTAAACTGTGTCGGCGTGTGGTGCGGTCTCGGCGCGGCCCGGGGGCGGTGAGGCGTGGCGGCCGGCCGGAAACGGGACCCGCTGGGTTCACTGGAGCTGTGGGGAGGGAGAGGAGAGGTCGGGTATAATGGGAAGGTGAGAAGTAGACCCAGTTAGGTGGATCTATGTTGACAGATTCGTATACGTAACATTCAGACAGGAGGCTCAGAGAGACAAGCTTGCTTCCGCGGAAGGTTTCTGCTTCCCTGTCTTTGAGCGAGAAGAATTAGGACGAAAAAGGGCAAGGCGCAAAAAAATCGCAGATTTGTTTCCGAATTATTTGCGAGCGAGAGATGCAATTTATTTCTAGCGTGACAGACCACCATGGCAGTCGGGGCTGGCAGTCCAGCGTGGCAGTCCGGCGTGACAGTCCGGCATGACGGTCCGGCGTGGCAGTCCAGCTTGACAGCTGAGAGCGGCAAACAATCGGCGCCGCCTGATGCTTCGTGCCGCGGAGAGGAGCAGTGTGAGCGTGCCGTTAGCGGTCGCCGGCCGTGCCGCCTCCGCCGCCGCCTCACAGAGGCGACACGGTCCAGATGCCGCCGGATGACGAGCGGGGCGGACCACGGCACTGCTGCCGGTCTGGTGTCCTGTCATCCCAGCAGTGAGTTGTGCTGAGCCGTGCGGAGATGCTTCAACACGGCAGTCGGCTCTGACTCTGACCAGAGCTGACCGTCTGGTTCTGGGAGCTGGAATCTGAGATTTGATCAGAGCCGCGAGGAGCGCTATTGATTCTTGGCACAGGTAGCGGCGACGAATATTTTTATTATTATTTATTAGTCAAAGATTGATGAACAGCTGAGAGCTAGCCTTCGACCAATCATGCAGGTCGTTTAAAGAGCGCTGAAATCGCCCGGGAAGTTATAAGGGCTTATTTCTGGTTGTCGACCAGACACACCAAATTTAACTTCAGTTCAAAACCAAGCCCAACATTAATTACACCTTTGGTTTTAAACAGTCTTACAATGAGTCACATGTTCCATGTATAATGTGGCGTTCCATACACTCAGATCCTTTCGTTCAACGTCGCCACCAGGCCGCTAAGTGATCACGATAGCCATATGGTGGCGCCTCCGACATTCGGTCCGGAGCGGAGCCAGCTAAGCTTGACCAATGACCATGTTTGGACGGGTCGAAACAGTCCCCTGCCTGGGCCAGTGTGTCCTTGGATCCGGTGATTGGGTGGCTGGCTCCCCGCTCCTGTCGCCCTCCGGCCCACTCCTCATCGTCTGACCCCGTCGCGGTTCAATGGGGAGCGATGTGACGAGCCACCTTTTCGTAAATGAAATGTAGCTTCCAAAGGTGCCCAATGCCCAACCCGTGTGAACGACGCTTTGTGCAAAGGAACGATGAGGCCCATGGAGGTATGGGTGCATGGCAATCGCGATTTAGGGAACGTCAGCGATCAAAGAGTAATGCATGGAAAATATTGACTTTATGCTGACTCCGATATCCCTATGCTCTGATACGTTCTAAGCCAGCGACTTTGTGGGCGAATGAGCTTCCGTGTCATTGATCCAACTCAGCCCTTTGCAGTTAAAACACGCTGTTCCACGTAGGCTTGCTTTGCAACAGTGCACTTTGCATACAATGCAGACGCACATCGCGGCCCTGCCTATCAATGTGACAGACATGCGTTTCACTGCCGACATCTAGTCCCACCCACATTCTGACCCGTCCATGTAGACAGTAGAGTCTTTTATATCGCTGCTGCCAAACTGGCCATGTCCGTCTGGTAACCCTGCGGCCTGCGTGCTACCGTAAGCATTAGACGACAGGCTCCGCGGCGACGGTGGCCCTGTCTGTCGAGGTGGTGGCCCTGTCTTCTCCTCTCCGACACTGTCTTCTGGCCCACGATGTGGCCATGAGCTCTGCGCCGTCTCGGGCTACCTCTGAGTGCTCCCTGTCGCCGGCACCGATACGATCTGGGCCCTAATCCGGCGGCCCAGATCGGCCCGGTTTGATTTACATTACTGTCTGGAAATCGCCGCGATGAGTTACAACCGGGTCGGCTATCAGGGCATCGGAACGCCATGTGATTGGTGGAATTAATTATGGTGCGCTATGGTTACCGTTCACTGGAGGATGTCGAGGACAAGAGCGGGTGTCGCGCGGTCCTTCGCGCGGGGCCAGGGCGAGGGGCCACAGCGCGGGCCCCATAGAGCGGGGCCACAGCGCAGGGCCGGGACGCGGTGGAAGGAATTTATAGTGGGCCGACACCGACGGAAAGTGTCGCTGAATTAGTCACCAGGTCGGCATTTTTCATCGTGCGCCACGGCGCCACAACCAGGCGCCGCCAGCCGGAGCTGCAGCGGCGCCCGTCCGGCCGACTGACACTCTAATGAAAAATGAAATTCCGGTAATGTAGGCGGCGCTTTTTAGAGAATGGATGCTCCCGTGGGAACGCAACCTGAATGAGATGAGAGGGGAGCGGCGGCGGCGGGAAATCCGCGCGCCATAAGCAGCCATGTTGGGACGTCCTCCGCCGGCGGCCGTGCGCTGTTTTATGCTATTGATCCGGCTGCCGAGATCTGCACAGAGCTTCGAGCTGCGAGCTTCCGAGCGATGCTTAGGCGGCACGCCCGTCGAGGAATGGGCCGACGGGTAGGTGATCCGCCGCCGACCGACTCGCCGTATTCAAAACGCGCCGTGCATGCCGCCGAGAAATTCCGTTATCTTCGCCCCACAAGTTGAATGACCACCCGGAATGAGTTCATATTCTCAATTTCCCGCGGGATAAACGATTCCTCATTCATTTTATCACCCGCATTTCTGTCGTGATATTGCTTGTTTCATTCTGCTTTGTTCCGGTAACGAATTCAGCCAGCTGTATTTCGTTCTTTGTTATTTTATTTCCGTTCCCGGACCGAGATCACCCCAAGATGCTTAATCAGACGTGGACCTATTTTGAAAGCCATTGTGATGCTAATGCCATTCTCCGCCGGCTTTTTCCCGCGCCGGAAACGTGTCTAGGTGTCACCCCTGCTCTCTCGTCCTGACGAACATTATTTTTCCATTTTATCCCGCCGTTTTATTTAGGCGAGTGGGTTTCGACAAAAACTTCAAAATTGGACACTTTCTCAGGGCTGAACCCAGCCGTGGTACCGCATGTGTCAAACGAGATAAACGGAGGCAGAGTACGCCCCTTGGGGAGCTGATAAATGCCAGTAGGTACCCACACATCGCACGGACACAGTACAGTGCACCGCAGCACAAACATATGACAAACAATACAAAGCCACGATACAGTCAATATCAGAGTCAAAACACTTCTTCGAAGCAGACGTTTTGTGATTTGCATTCCTGCATAGCTATTTGTTCTACCGTTTTCATCCATTTTACAGCGAATTTGAATGCAGGATTTAAAGGGAATAGTCGACGTTAAACATTTGTGAGTTGTGAGTTGTGAGCCGTGAGTTTCGGACGGAGAAGGCAGTATTGCAGCTTGGATACAAACATCACACGGTACACAGTTGTTTATCATGACACTACATCAACGGCGCTAGCGCATGATTTATGTAACATTCTGATCGGTTTACCAGATGACATCGGTTTTGCCAGATGCACTAGACATCCAATACACCCTCTGACACATGTTCCTTTGGCAGCGGCGCCGTGCTAAGCGTGCCGCCCAGTCACACGAGCGGTCCGAGGCCGTAGTGAGCTCAGCCGGCCGTACAAACTTGTAACGGCTTGCGTCACGCAAAGCAGAAACTTGATGATTCCTCCAAGGATATCAATCTTATTTTGATACCAAGTGCCATGTTAGTAGTTTTCAGCCCCGAAAACCCATTACTGCCAAGTTTCAAGGAATCTTTCAAGGTGGATCATTCCCTTTAATATTTTGTACAATGCAATGCAATGTAGAAATGGCAACACATCACATCCCTCTTCCCTCTGTCTCCCCTATCCCTCTCTCTTTTCTTCTGTTTTATCTTTCTTTTCTCTCTTTCTTTTCTCTTTCTTCTCTCTCTCTCTCTTTCTCTCTCTCTGTCTGTCTCTCTCTCTTTCTTTTGCCCTCCCATCTATCTGGCATGCTCTCATGATTCTCTCTGATTCTTTGACATTCCTCCCTTTCTTCTTTTCCTTTCTCTCTTCGTCTCTCCTTCCCTGCCGCTTTCCCACCTCTCCCTGCTCTCCCTCACCCCTGTCTTGTTCTCCGCCGCTCCTAAGGTCACATACCTGGCCCCCCTCCCTCCCTCTCTCCCTCCCTCCCTCTCCCACCACTGTTCCGCCCCTCTCTCGGACGACCAGGGCGTCTTTGATATCGCCCGAGCTTTATGTCCTTGCCGGTCACACCACCAGACGGCGCCGGATTAGTGCGACCGGCCACAATGCCGTATTAATTACCGGTTATTGTGCGCCGGGCTTAGTAAATAGAAATAAATGGCCCCTTAAATGAATTTCGAAATGTCAGGGATAAGCGTCGTGGTTCGCCCAAGGGTCTGATGGCTGGTCAGTGTCCGATTCTGCGGGTTGGGCCGGGGGATTGGGGGGGGGGGGGGGGGGGGCGGGGCGGGGCGGATCTGTTGCAGTAGTCGTCGAGCCGAGCTGTGCAGCTAACACCAGACTGCGGTCAGCTCTCTGGCAACAGAGGGAGGCAGCGATAATCTGGCAACAGAGAGAGGCGGCACTGTTGTGGCGGTGTTCTCAGCAGCTCTGGTAATACCGGTGGACACCGGTCAGCTCTCTGGCAAGACCGAGCTCCTCTGAGCATATAAATATTCCTGATTAAACAATGCGAATACCATTTTGAATGCAGTGGCATTGCGGACTGACAGCGGAAAGAGCGTGCCCCTACGGGCTGGGGGTGGGTGTCGGGGGGGGGGGGGGGGGGGGGGGAGCGCC
>JARFNZ010115123.1:1898-12688 GCA_031763405.1 Balanus nubilus | reverse complement strand
ACGGTGCGATTCCAGTGTTTCGAGAGTCGGTAAGGTTAGGAAAAGTACCTACGGTTTTACTAAAACTAGTGCGAAAAGCCAATCTTTGAATGAAGATTGCAGACGATTGAGGGCAAAGTTTTGGAAACGGACTGAACTGGTGTAACATGGGAACCTGACTCTATCACATATCAAATTGTTTATTTTAGGTGACAATGTCCCTTTAATAATCTAACAAGTACTTTCGACCTTCCACATTGATGTGATTATTTTGCAACGACTTTATTAATCATAAAACTGTAAACAGAAGAAAGAGATTCTCAGAAAAGTTAGGGGGGGGGGGGCGACGCCCCTCATTGAAAAAAAGTTGGGGGGGGGGGAGGCGGCTGCCCTCCTGCACCCCGGTTCCTGCGTCATTACTCGTGAACATTTAGCAGCTCTGCAATTCTCTCCGAGCTCGCGCCTGGAATATGTCGCTCGGAATTCGGTCTTCAGACTCAGTCGCCACAAGTTTCATTGTCATGGCTATCTGGACGACTCGGTCGCCGCCGAACCCAAACTTGTGCGGGTCACTGTCCATAACCGTCATCGTCTGTCCCGTTCCGTTTTTCTCGAATTCGAGACCGTGCTGCGCCGGGCTGCCTTTGTCGACAGCCGCGTCCGTTATCCCGACGATAGTTCTTCCGGCAGCCGCTGGGCGGCGCCACTCGCCACTCAGCTGCAGTCAGCTGACTGCACGGCGCGATAGCGCGGCCGCCGAGCGCGTCCGTTGTGGAACGCCGCCCGCCGTCCGCCGTCCGCCGTCCCGAGCCGTGCCGCCAGTCGCCACGGGAATGTCACGAGCGATGGTTGCGACGAGCGCGTCGCGAGCGGCCCGCGGACGGGGCGTGTCCCCGCGGCCATGTGCGAGGACGTGCATGTGCGTGGCGGTGCTGGTGACGGTGTGCGTGGGTGTGTCCGGGGCACAAACGGCGGTGCCCCCGCCGGGGGTGGAGCAGGTGGTGTACTCGGAGCCGCAGTTGAACCGGAGTTATCGGGCCTCCACGGGGTTTGACCCCCAGGGCATGGAGCATCTCTACTACGTGACCAACATGTTTCTGGATCTGATTCAGAAGGATGACGGCTCAGCCGCTCTCGGTGAGTTTTCTCGGGATTTGGAGTTGTAGTGAGTTGGCTGGTGCGGCACAGCGGTGCCGCGGGAGGGCTGGCGTGGGCTCCTGAGTTGCGATGAACACAGCAGCAGCAGCAGCAGCAGGGAGGGGGGGGGGGGGAGATAGCGGAGCAGTTTTGTACAAACACTGCCCCCCGTTGTTGGTCTGCCTGCTGTTTGCCTTATCTTATCTCCTCCGGCGGTGCGGATGATGCACACGTGCTGCGGGTACCGGGACGAAGGGCACACCTTCTTATGAAACGCCTTTATTAGCGAAAGTCCCTTTCAAGCTACCTTCTCTCCCGGAACCTTTCCCTGGTTCGCTCCCGAATTTCCCCTGACGACCTCATGACTGACGTAGATACTCAGTTTGGAACCTCAGTTTGCTACTGACTCTAGACCTCGAGTAGTTCTGACTCGATACGCCTCTGACTGGCGCTGACCACAGTCGCTGCACGCTACATGGCCCGTTCCCAGCCGCGCTGACAGTCTCGCCGAGCATAACGCTCTCCCACGGGCCCTGACGCGAGCGTGGCGCCTTTCCCCATCCCACGGGACCGACCACACGCTCTCCCGAGTGCCGGCGTCCCCATGCGCGGCTCCTCAACCTGCCCAACCCAGCTCGGCCTGCGTAACGTCATTGAGACGAGGAGTCCCGCTGGGGGACTCCGGGAAGTCTCGCCACCAGTCTCCGTAGTCATTGTCATCATTATTTAGGGAAATAGGGTCGAGTCGACGTGACGCTCTGTGACGTGACGCGATGACAAATAAATGGTGTGACACATGGTGAACGTAACGTGATGTGATCACTGGCGGATCCAGGGGGGGGGGGGGGGCGGCATTAGGGGCAAATGCCCCCCCCAAACCGCCTGAAATCTGCGAAAATTTGCACATTTCCCGATCTAGAAGGAAGTCTAAGCAACTTGTATACAGGAAAGTTTGTTTTAAAACGTTTAGCAATGCATGAGGAAGCGAAATCCGATGAGTTTTCTGAAATTTGTGGAACTTTTTTGGGGGTGGGTATGCCCCCGCAGCCCCAGAGACCGTCGTTCTGGATCCGCCAGTGGATGTGAGTTGCCCTGTCGTAGTGGCGTAACGTCTTCCTTCTCACCCAGTACATGGGTAGGGACACTAGCCGGAAACCGCCTGTCTGTGTATCACAACGTTATAAGCGGACGGTTTGGAGTTCGGACCCAACTCTCCTCCCCCCCCCCTCCCTCCTCCCACCCCGCTCGACTGGACCACAGACCAGTTCTAGCGGTAAAAACCATCTCGTGCTGACCGAGACACGCTCGGCACAGCGCCGGGCAGCTGTCCGCGACACACAGAGACATAGAGCCTCCACGAAGACCGACACGAAAGGCATGTGCTCCGCTACAAGGGGGCGGGGGACGTGTCCCCCTAAACTTTTTTGATTTTTAAAGGGAATGTAAGAGTTTTAAAAATGTCAGCTAAAAGCATATGTAAGTGTGGATCATATAGTTTCATATTTATGTTGTGTTCTATGAAAATTTTACCTAATTCTGTCTTAAAAGAAAGCTAGAATCTGAACATGAAAATTGTAAGTAGGTACCTGTAAAATGCACTGGTTTGTCCAGCACTATGTCCTAATGCCCTTCTCTAATCACGAGCTTTTCAAATTGTCGGATCCATAACTTTGGTGATCGCATCGTAAATGACACAATATTTGTTTTCTCTCTTCAACTTTTGTTTATCTTTTTAATCCTTGATTAATCTAAGCCCCCCATGCTTCGCATTTCGCCAGCCTGTTGGGATGTGGAAGTGTTCTGTGAGTGATTACTGTGCTATGCTTCCTTTAATAAATGCCTTATATCGATCAAACAATTCCTTGATTAATCTATCAAAAGTTATTACTAAATAGTTCATCTTTATTTCAATATTACACACGATAAAGTTGCTAGACGAGTACCAACTGGCAACAATTAAGAATAAATATCTAAGACTTTTTAGAGGGAGATAATTTTGAGGTAAGGTAGCTAATCAAATGTAATAATAATGCAATTATTTCACTTTCAAGCGATTGTGTGCGCTCGTAAGTGAATTTTCCATCTACGTGAATATCATTCGTCTCTTAAATTGTATGAAAACCCTGATATATCATGAAAATAAGTCACGAGGTTCGACGTGTTTCGAAGAAATACTGGTCTAAAAAGTCTAGCTGAGTTAACAAGTACTCGTGGAGCGCAAACCTAAGTTTCAGTGTTTTCCATTGCATAGAGACAAGACATAGCAAAATGACTTAAATTTAGTATATCATTCATTGCCCTGTGTCGAAATGCATCGTTAACTCCAAACAAGTGGATAACCCCCTTACATTCCCTTTAACTTAACGTTCGCAAAAACTGCTTCGGAGACACCTTCATCAGTTTTCATCATCAATGACACTCCATCAATATTCCTCTTCGAGCTCGTTCAGCCGAGTGCCGCAGTGAATCGGGAGACCTCGAGACAGTTCCTTTGAAAAGGCTGCGGTTTCGGCTGCAACCGAGGTGGCTGAGCTTGGCTGAGCTTGGCTGAGCTGACGACTGAGCTGACGACTGAGCTGACGACTGAGCTGACGACTGCGGCTGGCTGAACCTGGCCGAGCTGCGGCCGGCCGATGTGATGGACAGGTTTCGGCCGACTTGAGAGAGCCTGAGGCTGCGTCGGTGAGAGCCTGAGGCTGCATCGGAGAGAGCCTGAGGCTGCGTCGGAGAGAGCCTGAGACTGCGTCGGAGAGAGCCTGAGGCTGCGTCGGAGAGAGCCTGAGGCTGCGTCGGAGAGAGCCTGAGACTGCGTCGGAGAGAGCCTGAGGCTGCGGGCTGTGGCTGAGAGAGCCTGAGGCTGCGGGCTGTGGCTGAGAGAGCCTGAGGCTGCGGGCTGCGGCTGAGAGAGGCTGCGGCTGCGGTTAACTTGGCTTTGCACCGCCTTCTCCGACCCGGCCCTAATTGCCCTGCACCGTTACCTACCTGTCTGCCTTCCGGCATGGAACCACAGCAGCACGTACTGGCATTTGCACCAGGTTGACTCGTGGGCACGTAGGTACTGGCGTCATGTATCGCCAATTACCCCTGCTGAATCCCACGTTTTACCGCCACATTTCAACACTTCTACGTGAGGATACCCCACGGCACGTACCGCGCGTCGTTCTACTGCCAGATTTCGACTCTGATGTTGGTAAATATAACTCGTGACACGTACTGCAGGTGGCACGTGGCGTGCGCCACCATATTCACGGTGATAACGTCGTGCCACCCACGTGCTGCCCATCTCAAATGGCGGCCACGTGGCACGTCTACACTAGACCACGTGCCGCACGCGCGTCCCGGGACGCCTCGCAGCAATGTGTCAAATCCGACGTGTCGTGGACCTGTCAGGCTGGTGCAATGAGCCGTGGTAATGACACCAGCCGTCACGCCGGACGGCGGGGAACGTGCCACGGTGCTAATGAGGCTTCACGGAGCGTCCCAAGCCTCCTCTCTATTGGGCGCTCCCGCTATTCCGTCCGTCTTTGTCTTTTTTCTCGGTCTCTTTTGGACACCGCCCGGTCCGTTATCTTTCTGTCTTTTGTCGCGGCTCCGGCTTGTCCCTCTCCGGTCAATCCCGTTGTTGTTATTGCTGGTCGCTGCTCTGGCTCTGGTCCCGCCGTCTCCCCGTCGCTGCTGGTTACTGCCCCCCCCCCCCCCCCCCCCCCCCCCCCCCCCCCCCCCCCCCCCCCCCCCCCCCCGTTGTTTGTCTCTGTCGGTGGAGATTTGTCATCCAGCTGGTATTTCGGTTTGTCCCCTCGGTCCGCACATGGCCGAAGACTGCGGTCGGTGCTGACTTAATCTGAAACCGCGATGCCAATTCCACCACCATGCCAGCCCCAGCGGGCCAGCTGTTGGATCCGGTTGGGATGCATTTGACATCATTCCCCACGACAGTTTTTAGTTCCATTCTGCCAGCCTCAGTTACTCTTCCCTCTCTCGCCTTTCAGTATGCTCTCTCCCAATGTCAGTTGTTCCCTCTCCCAGTTCCAGCGGTGTTCGTTATATCAACTGTTCGTGACGTTTCATCAGCCGTTTGGCTTTACCTAGTCATCGGCCCAGTAGCTCGGAACTTTTAATGGGCACATCTCGGTGGAAACTGTATGTATGCGTCATGAGTGGTGAGAAATGGATGCCGCATGGTGACCGACCAATTGCGAGATGACGGAACAGCCTAAAATACCTAAACAGTCGGTAGTCCCTCGGTGGGCGGGAGGTTGGCTCCGTGTCATGCGGTTATGCTCCAGGAATATTCAGTTCATCATTGGATCATCAGATGAAATCATAGGGTCGGTTCATAGGGATCATAGGGTCGTAATGATCATAGGGGTCATAGGGATCATAGGGTCGTCGGTCGAATCATAGGTTTAAAGGGTCGGTCACAGGCGCTTGCCGTCTTTCACCGGTACCATTAGGTATGTAGTGTACATTCCGCTCTGATATAAGGGGACGCAGCTTATGAGCTGGGCGGGCGCGAACATTGTACGGCCCGTATCGTGCCACAGTGACAGTTCTCAGTGGCTCAGCCCAGCCCGCATGTCCAGGTCACTGTTTAGTGTTCACGCTGCCTGTTCAGGTGTCACGTGTCAGCGCACACTTCCCGTCAGTCCAGCTTCAGTTGCCAGGTGTCACCGGCGCCGGTTACACTCACGGACAGTGGACACTCCACCACGTGGCAAAGCTCGGCGATCGGTTTCTTTGTATGCTGGGCGGTCTGCGGCTCAGTCGCTGGCCATCGCGGGCAGCGACAGCTTCGACAAACGACTGGATGGGCTCGGAGGCGGCGGGCCTGCGAGGCAGGATCAGGTTTGTGGTCGGCCGTGGCAGGTTTGGGTGCGGTACCGGGATTGAAATGCTAGCCAGGTACCCAGCCCTGCACCCGGCGTGGCACACAACGTTGCACCCAGCGTGGCACCCGGCATGGCACCCAACGTGGCACCCAGCGTGGCACCCAGCGTGGCACCCAGCCTGGCATCCAGGGATGTAGTTTCGTATTCAGTTGGATGGGCTTCGCCCCCCCCCCCCAACTGCAGCTTGAGCCCCCCAACTTTGGCGAGAAAATGGATCAAATCCGTGGAGAAATTCGTATCCTTCAAGATTTTGATGGTACTTTAGAGCAAATTTCCCCAACATCAGCCCCCTCAACTTATTTGGAGAAGCTACGCCCCAGCTGGCATCCCATCTGGTACTCAGCCACTGACGGATCCAAGGGGGGGGGGGCGGCATTAGGGGCAAATGCCTCCCCCAACCGCCTGAAATCGGCGAAAATTTTCATATTTCCTGATCTAGAAGGAAATCTAAGCAACTTTTATTAAGGAAAGTTTTTTTTAAAAACGTCTAGCAATGCACAAGGAAGCGAAAACCGATGAGTTTTCTGAAATTTTTGAAACTTTTTCGCGGGGTATGCCCCCCCCCCCCCCCAGCGCCAGACCGTCGTTCTGGGTCCGCCAGTGAAGTCCACATATTTCATGTTTTCAGGTTACAATTTCAAAGGTGAGGAATAGATCATAAACGATGAAGATCTATTCGGTGTTGAGGTAATTTTCCGTTAATGATATTTGTTCATGAACACATCAGCTTTATAAACTGATTGTTTGAGTTTTCATAAAAGGAAAAAAAGGAAACAAATAGCAAACCCTTCATCAACGGCAATCACAAATTTTAATGTGACTAGTTTTCGTCATTTATTCCCCACCCTTCTGCCGGTCTGCGGGTCGGTACCCGTCCTGGGCCCCGTCTGCAGGTCGGTACCGGTCCTGGGCCCTGTCCTGGCCCCGTCCGCGGGTCGGTACCCGTCCTGAGTCCCGTCTGCAGATCGGTACCCGTCCTGGGCCCCGTCCGCAGGCCAGAGCCGGTCGGCCGCCGGCCATGGATGTGCTGATGTGGGCCGACCGGACGACCTCGCTCCTTCTCGGAACGCCGCCGTGACGTCACTCTTCGCCGAACTGACGTCATCATTCGGCTTAGCGCGGCGGCGGCAGAGATCGGTCGACCTCGGACGGTGGCGAGCGAGGTGCTGCACCGCGGGGGCTTCTGCAGCCGCGGTGGAAAAAAACGAGGCGCAGATCGACAGATAAGGGCGGCAGGTCGGAGGAAAAAAGGCAGGATCGGCGACGCCGGTGGCCAGCACGTAAAACGTGTGGTATTATATAAGTATATTACATCGTCACAGGTGGAATTTCACAGCACGTCACAGTCCAGCTTAGAGTGGCGGGGGCCTCCGTGGCCGTACGGGTATCCCGTGGCTTAAAGAGGATTATGCGTCGAGTAAGGTACGTCATGAGGCGGAAACTAGGCGAACTTTCTAGGTACCACATTGGAACAAAGCCCCAAGAAGCACAAAAGTACTCTCGTTCCTCGACTTGCCAAAGGAAGTGGAGCTGCCAGGTACGGCCAGGAAGTACTTACCCCCTATTATGACGCTTGCTAGTGACTACTACCAGGTAGTCTCACAATTTTCTGGTGGTATTTGATCGCGGAAGCCGATATAAGGGCTAGTAGACACTATATATGGAAGGTGATACGAAGGCTTGCTTACACGCTAACTTGCCAAATTTTCAAAGTGAGCACATTGTTCGATTCCAGCTTCCTCATTTTAAGATGTGTTCAGTAATTTTGAGAATGCGTAAGCACTTGCCTATTCCAGTGGGCGCATTACAGCATAGCGCAATGTGTCGCATATCGGAAGAGCAATTTGATATCCTCAGCGAAAATGTTGACAAACAGCCGTAAACGGTTCCTGTTAGAGATGCAATATTTCATTTCCACGTTACCGGCATACCGGCAATTTTTCATTACCGCTGGTAGTAATGTAGTGTACGACCTGACCATGCCAGTAAATTGCCGGTAATAGGAGATTCAGATTAATATTACAGGGTATACCTATGCCGGTAATATGCCGGTAATGTGTCAAGAGAAGTGGTAAATGCCTGCATTTATTTTCAGTTTGGTAGTGCCGGTGCGGAGCCGGTAATGATTTTTGAGCAAAGATTGCATCTCTAGTTCCTGTATGTTCTGCATTCCCAGTTTCCATTCAGGGAAACGCACACCAACACCCATGGACGAAGAAAGTCGCGAGAAGTGTGTGTGCGTCTGCGTGTGTGTGCGTGTGTGTGTGTGCGTGTGTGTGTGTGTGGGGGGGGGATAGTGAGACTTCGACCCCATCCTGACGAAACCCAAACCCCTTTAAAAAAACATGCAGACTTGGACTCCTCTCACCTTGGTGAATCGTTTGGCGCCTAAGGTTTTGTTCTGGAAGAAAAGTGAACATTAAACAATGGTCGAAAAGTGTTTGTGGTCCTGCCCCTTGTTCCCACGCCTATGCCGATACCGTCCCACCCAGCGGTGTCGATTTTTTAAAGCAACTGGGGGGGGGGGACGAACCAGGTACGTAGCCACTAGCCAGCATTTTTATCAGAGAGGAGCCACGACACATTTTCAGCTAACCGGGGGGGGGGGGGGGGGGGGGGGGTGCAAACTAAAAAAATGCCAACACCATTTTTATTATGCGACGCCCATAGGCGTAATGTTAAACGTAAAGCTGAAGCGCCTTAGACACAAGTCCCTTAGACACCACGTGTCTACGTCCGTAGGCCGAGGAGGGATCGATCCAATGGAGCCTTTATCAGGCTAATGGCTTCAATAAAAAGGGGAAGAAATTGGTTTAGAATAACGCATTTTGGAATTAAAATACCACACGGGCCGATACATGATTTCTGAAGGACCGGGATCGTAATTTAATTTCCGCCCGAAACCGAAGGTCGAGGGTGGAGAACCAAACCGACGGTGGGATGGTGGCGCATCATCCCACCGTCCCACCACACCGGCTGTAGGCCTAACACCGCCACCAAAACACCCAGCAACAAACATACGTCTGTATTGGCACCAGAACAGTCCATCCTGACCTCCAGTCACATGATCAATGATGAGTACGATCCCACAGAAGACATCATTAACTGCTGGGTATAACCCCGCAGGACACATGCCCATCAGCAAACGGCAACATTTGAGCTGCTGGCATTCAAAGCGGGTCCGTGGCCCTTTGTTAGCTGAACAAACTCCGTCCGACGCCTCGCAGTGTAACGCGACACGCACTAGGTACTCCACAGGGGCATATCAGCTGAGACCGATACGGTCTCGGCACCACAGCACCACGACGCCGATAACACCCCCCCCCCCCCCACCATCACGTCATCTCACGTCATACCGACCAACATACCCCCTCAGCCCCCGCCCCTCCCCCCACCCCGTCGGCACACATTACACGCCACCCAGCCCCCAACAAAAACACTCATGATTCTCGTGGCGGTCGGAGCGTTTCAAGTTTGTCATCAAAGCAGCCGGCGACGTGCGCCCCCCACGTCAAGCACCCCACCGTCACGCAACACGTGACGTGAGTAAGGCGTACGCGACGTGACGTGATGCCGAGACTGCGGCGACGGCCGCGGACGTCCCGACCGTGCGGCAGCCGGAGCGACCAGGGGTGGATATCAGCGGGGACGATAGCTTTGTCTCAGTGCATCAGAGGGGTCTCCCCGGAGCACCAGAAGACGGCTCGTGACTGTGAGAAGTGAGAACTGACTTCCGCCGCTCCGACCCCCTCTGAGAGGGGTTCCGGAATGCCGTGGTACCTGGCGCCGTCCAGTCACCGCTGAAGGGAACCCCCGCCATCGATCTCCGCGCTCTGAGGGGGTCACGTTGGAGAGGCGCCGGGAGTGTACCAGGACGACTGTCGGCTGGTGATTCGGTGTCGACTGCCCTTGAAGATGTAGCGTGCCTTGATGAGATGTGACGCGTCGTGAGGGTGAACTGGCGAAATGTGACGCCGGCGGGAGCGTCGCTCACTTGACCGAGATGTTGATGATGGTGACGTCGTCGTACGGCTTGTCCGTCTTGGGGTTGGTCTTGACGAGGCCGATGTTCTGGCAGACCTCCATTCCGCGAGCACACCGGCCAAACACCGTGTGCTTGTGGTCCAGCCACGGCTGTGGGGCGCGCACAGGTCAGAAGATCAACAAATACAAACAAGGAAAAGAAAAACAGCAGCATACGGCACGCCGTAGGAGCATGCGACTAGCTAGGGCGGGAATGAATTTCCGATAGGAAACGTTGATCCATTTCGACATGAACCGATGTTCAACCCGGCGTGTCAACAAGTTACATTCGACCACAGACATTCAACTTTCAGAACCGGGAACATGGAAGACAACAGCACGTTACGGAACACGGCAAGAGTTATGTAAAAATAGTTGAAACAACCAGAAACACGTTTCTATGTACCATCGGTAGTTTCGTGGTTAAACGGAAACCGTTTCATGACATCATCAGACGCTCAGATCAAAGATAGCAATTTGATGAGCCGATGAAAACCATCATGGAATTAAGCGGTAAGAAACCAGTTCATAACAATAAACTTCCGCACCAAAAATTGTTTTTTTAAAGCTGACATGACTGTACTGTTCATAATCAGAACTTTGAAGAACACCGAAAAGGCATTCACATGTCGCATTAATCCGAAATGCGTCACGCTTTCACTTTCAGTCAACTAATCTGAAGAGGTTTAACTCTAGCCACTGAAGTACACAACTGCTATGTCTTCGTACAGGGGGGGGGGGGGGGGTAGAACCCCGGTCCAT
>JARFNZ010115012.1:0-12691 GCA_031763405.1 Balanus nubilus | reverse complement strand
CCCCCGGCCCCCCCCACCGCCCCCCCCCCCCCCCCCCCGACTCCCTGCGGCGAACACGTGATCACCCACCCCGCGCTGCTCTCGTAAACAAGCCGCGCTCTGCGTCTCTCCCGTGCTGTGTGTCTTACAACCACGGAACTGTTTGTTTCTCTTCATTCGACATGTAGATGTATAATTATAGGTATGCAGTTTTCCATGTTTTTAGTTTTATGTATGTTCGTTTTCAAGTTGTGCCTTATAGGGTCGCATTGTACCTTATATCAATCTATAAGCAATAAAATTAGCACATCTCGTGCCTTTATAGCATTTTCTGCTATTCGTAAGAAGTCATTGTCGATCACTTGTCACTTAACATTCATGCTTCTTTCGTTTTCCGATTTGTAGAGAAATATATGTCGCTCCGAAGTGCTCCATCACCCTCACGTGCCTTTGGTTTCCTCTCATTCTTACGGCTTTTCATCCCTCCTTGCCATCCGTTTTTGTGAGCACGCTTGTCCTCGGCGTACTTCATGTGCCATGATTGGCACCGATACGGACTCGATTCCGAAGAGACGCTATGACCTTGGCTGTTGAGAAGCCCTTGGCTCATACGAACTCTGCATACAAATCAGCGATTGTCCTTTGTTCCGGATTCGGGCCAGTGGTCATTAGGTTATGTCCGGGTCTAGCAGATTATTACATGTCCATTGTGTACATCTGTCTGAAACTGGTTTGCAATACAAATTAATATACGAGAGGGAAATGAGAAATGATCACAGAGCTGAAGGAATGCACGAGAGGGAAGAAGGCCAAACAAGCACATTCATATAAGTTTCGATTTTGACGTTTTTATCCCCGAACATTTATAATCTTAAACATCGCTCATTGTGAAATCCAGCTGTCACTTATAATAGTTATCTTATATACAGTATTGACATCTTAAGTGCTTATGCAAATTAATCGATATTTATGACGTGGGTCAGCGCAGACATTTTAGCTCGGATAATTTCGTTTCTAACGCGTGTTCAGCATTCGTTTCAGTTTTGTTTTCCTTTGTCATTTCGGCGGCCTTGCATTGAAAGACCACTAAAAGGCATCGCAACGATTTATGTGACTGCCTGCGCTCAGAGCAATAGTCATCTATGTTTGTATTGTTATAGTACAACCGACAACAAACTGATGGTTATTGTTCAATGATTGGGCCTCTCAGGTGCTTGAAGCTCTGAAGACTCACGAATCAACGTTTCCGAGAATGTAATTGATCGGTGTTCGAGTATGAGCAAAGCACATAAAATGTAATGTATCCTATAACGTCCCCACTTGCTTGTATCAGAATAGCAATGTTTATTATCCACCTCAACACAATTAGCTTCACCAGCTAACCGACGTTATTGTTCTTTGTCCCCAGACTGTCTACGCCGGGTCTCATCGGGAAGAGACCCAGCAATGTGGTGAGGTCACGACCCGTGCCGGCTTCCCAGCCCGTCACCTGTCTCATATATCATCAGCCTCGTGAGACAGCGGCTCGCGAACGCTCAATCTCAGCCACGGGCGGCTGCGGGGATGTTCATAACCGGTAATCGGCGTAGCACGTGCCATCGCACCTCCGCACTCAGTCGGCGCAGACGCAGCGCGGACGGCTTATCGACAGCCTCCCACGCTCGTGTCAGGGTCGCCGGTGTCATCAGTTTGTTCCCGGGCCCCTGCCTCGTGTCGCAGTCGTCCCATCAGTGATCGGCGGCGGGTAGGACAATTGCTGGCTGTCACCGGTGATTATCTGGTCATCAGACCTGACCGCCAGTCGTGCCGTCAGTTGGCTGACCCAGGGTGACCCAGGGTGACCCAGGATGACCCGTCGCGTCCCGTCGCCCCGCCGCAGACCGCCGCAGGCCACCACCGCGGCCCGTCGCCACTTTCACTAACTGCGCGCCGCCGACTGCGCTGGACGTCAGAGGCCGTTATTGTAGCCTGAGGCGACCGAGGTGACCCTTCAGTCAGACAGGTCAACACGGGCGCTCTGAAACTCCGGGACTCGCGGGGTGTGTTTTGCGGTGGGGCGGGTGGGTGGGTTGGGATGTCGCCGACTCTGCTGTTACATACGATGGCGATTACATACGTCAGCTGTCTTCGAAGGGGGAACAGCTCTGTGGTTGACGATGGTGCGGTGCGTCGAAGATTCGCGAGCGAATCCAACTGGTGCTTGGTAGATTGCGTGGGAGAACGTTGACGAATCGGTCCCCTGGGGCGACGGCGTCGATTGGGGAAATGCCAATCTCCTCGCGTTTAGTAAGTGCATACGGATTGTGTAACAAACGTGTGTGGCTATTTTAATATCGGTGAAGTGAATGTGTGATATTAACGGTGGCTCACGTGGGGAAGTCGGTAAGAGAGCGCCTCAAGAAGGACGTATGCCATTTTTGTGTCTGAAGAAGCTCTAATCGTGACGTATGTGCATCTGTTCTTGAGCAGCTGTTGTGAAAAAATACATACTACTAACGTGAATGTGGAGGAGATTTGTTAGTGAATACCTGCAGAGATGAACAAGACAGAAATGAAGAACAACAATTTGTGAAAGTATTATTGTCATTTTCCTTTCATTACAAGGCGGCAAGAAGAGTTAATAATTTTGATTAAAAAAATGGCGTAAAAAGGAAAATTTCACAAGGGATTTGTCTTTTTCATTCATTAGGCACTTCAATTAAGTAAAGCTGTATTCCATGACATACCTTCGTATTATAAATAAACTCTACAGGTAGTATGGTTAGACAATAAATGTTTGGGAAACAGAGTAGCAGGAAGACCGCAGTAGGGAAGAGGAAACCAACCATTATTACTTTCGTGATTTGTTATTCAGATCAGGTGATCGGTCGGCTTTGAGAGTCGATGACTCAGCGATCTAGCGACTACAATGAGGTGTGATAGGCTCCTTCCTTGTCACGTATTCAGGCCAAGGACACGACAAAAACTCGTGAAATAACGCTACAAAATGATTAAAGTTAGTCGTCCTTTCGGTAGACTAATAACACTCCTTGTCAATTAAATATCCTGCAAAATCTACGGATTCGTAGCACACATGCGTGAATTTGACTCTCTTTGGTAAAATTCGTGCATTTTCTTTAGAAGACCGATGACTGGAAAACTGATATAGAGAACTAATATAGAACAGGAGACCGGAACACTTTTCAATTAGTAACTAGGTAACAATTAGTAACACCACTAATTCATAGAATGGCATAGTTTTGATGGATACTATCATATGTTTAAAACCATATCTATATAATTCTTATTTTGCTTGTGGTGCTTGTTCCTCACGTTAGAGCAGGAACTAGGGGCTGAGTTGCGCCCTGTATTACCAAAACATTCCAGTTACAACATACCAAGCCAATAATTTACCGAATGTTATCGAGTGGGAATGCTAAACAAAAGTTAAAATATTAATGCAATAGGTATGTACATACCTAATGATTGTTAGAACTGTCCCCTAATAAAGAGCAACGGCAGATCCAGAGCGGCGGTTTAGGGCGGTTGGGGGGTGGCAAATCCCAAAAAGTTTCACATAAATCTGAGAACTTGTCGGATTTCGCTTCCTTAAACATATATTGCTAGATGGTTTAAATCAAACTTCCCTTAAGGGGCGGAGTGTAGGTAAGTACCGATACAATGACCCCGGCGATGACCTCTCCTCGCCGCGGGCAGTGGGCCGAACTTACCAATACGACAACTGAACCGGGTTGGAGACGAATAATAGTCACCGACGAACGGCGAGCTGCCAGCGTCTACGGATGGAGCAGCACCACAAGACGCGACGACTCCAATTCGGGGCCCGAAGTTCACTTACGGTGAGTAGGCGAGTACTAAGTGATGTCAAAACCTTCATGAAACCGTTCACTTTGTCCTGACAGCTAGTTCCCTTTCTCTAGCCCTATCCTCGTCTCATTCAACTCCCACCACGGTTCCAATTTGTCTCCACTTCTATTCCAATACCTTCCCATCCCGGTCCGTGCATTCAGCTTTGTCCGACAGCGACGAAAGCCACTCCGACTTCACCATGGTGCGCCCTACACGCCACCCGGGGACAAACAGTGGCGCACAGACAGTGGCGCACAGACAGTGGCGCGCGAGATGGCGTCACTTTCGTCACAGCTGCGCGCGTCTCCGCTCGCC
Source organism: Balanus nubilus (assembly GCA_031763405.1). NCBI lineage: Eukaryota > Metazoa > Arthropoda > Thecostraca > Balanomorpha > Balanidae > Balanus > Balanus nubilus. The sequence goes on along the minus strand of JARFNZ010115012.1, from coordinate 8,548 downwards.
GACACGGTGTGGACACAATGGCCGGCAGCGTGGCTACTGTGTGGGAAAACTGAGAAGCGAGCCAGCCACAACTGTTACCGCTGCGCCACGACACGCCGCAAACAGCTACTCTGCGCCATGCTGCGTACTACACAAATTGGACCGCATTGCGCCATGATCGCGCTACGGGAATTCAACATTGCCATTGACACGTTTTGCACAGAAAGTGACTATTGTTCAAGGGCGGTATTTATAAGCGAACTCAATGAAGAGTGTTTAAAGAGTGTGAGTAGAGAAGATAAATGGCATTAGTTTCGAAATCACTCTGAACACTCAACCCACAACTGATCAACGGCGGTACGAGGGGTTCGGCAACAGTGTAGAATCTTCTTATTAGCGATCCGATCATGGTATAGTTTTCAGAAACTAATGTCTTCGTAACCTGAATGCGTTGATGCGGCTGACAATATGCACTCAAAAATATTACACTAGGAAGTTATCGATTGTGTTTATAAATGTTCTGTCGTCGGTTTTCGTGTTCCAATCGGTCACGTGACCGCCTGCGGTTGATGAAGACTAGCCACCGGAGTCACCACGCCTGGTGTATCCTGCATAACTCAAAGCGCTTCAAACGCTCTTCGAGAAGGATGTATATTTAGAAACGTCAGGTCGGTTTCCGGTTCTATAAGCTGGGCGTTTACCGTTCAGCTGTGCTTATTCATTTGGACTTGAAACGATGTATTTTCATTCAACACTTACCCCGTTCATAATAGGATCACTACAAAAAATATAAAATTTACTTATTTTTAGCTGCAGTTTGCTTGTCCATCAAGCCGCGATTAAATCATTCAAGCCGCGAAGAACAAATATTATGCAAAATCGCATAAGCATTTGTGGATGTATGTAAGCTGTCGGTTATTAACGGATTAAAAGCTGGTGCAAAACTAACGAGTTGTTCGCTGAGTGTACAAATAAGAAGCATAGCGATATTGACTTGCTGAAATATGTATGTGCTTTACAATGCCACGTGAAAAGAACAAAAAAGCAAACAGATGTAACCAGCTCAATAACTCGCGGAGGACATCTTTCATATTCTGGTCTTCGTGTTTCAGCTTAGTAACATTTATACCCTGCAGAATTATCATTACTTTACAATAGATGTTGCATTATGACATAAAACAGAAAATGAGAGAGCTTATAACTGACTTATTTCTCAACTACCTATCAGATTGATTGCCTTGTTTATCAAGGCATTGATCGCCTTGTCTCGGTATTTTAAAAAAATCGGTAAAATCATTGAATATATCAGCCGCGGGAAGGTACGTATTCTCTTAGATATCTGATATTCTGATCATAACCGGTGTGTTTAGCATGTACCCATTTGAAGAAGCTCATCTTCTAAATGAAAGGTGTGATATGTTTATTGCTTAGGCTACATTTCACATCGAACAACATATGGTTTGGCGACATTAGGAGATGGTCAACGGCAACCCGCACAGCCGCTAACCCGCGCCCCGCTGCACTGGGGATAAATTTTTTACCCCCTCCAGGATTTTCGCAATAACTTAAAAAAGATGTAATAGGATCGACGCGAAACTTCCTGTACTTTATCTGCCATCAATTTGACGTCTTCCTAGAAAAAAAGGAAAAATCGTTTGCGAAGTTTTGGGGAACATCACGTTTTAGTGACGTCATGACACGTCCTTTTTGGTCTAAAATCGGCAAATGTTTGATAGCTAATAAAACATCGAGTTTTGAAGCAAATTGCAAACAAAATGAAAAACGTGAAAAAACGTGCAATGTCTTCAAAATAACTGTCTCGAATTAAGACGTTTTTTTACATTTCACAAAGAAAATGCAAACAATAGGGTTTGGGGGAAATGGTCACAAATTCCAAAATTTGGAATTTGATAAAAGCGGGATATATGTAACAGAACTACATATGAGCAATTGCTATGCAAATTTTAAATTAATATCTCCATCTTTGACCTTGAAATGACTTTATAAGTGTCCTGATGATGTCATTTTTCGTTGTTTGCTTTTCTAGACCAAGTACGTAAAAACAAATGACACCATTGGATTTCTGGGACAAACTGGTTCATAAAAGTATGCTTCTTATGCCAAATTATGCATTTCAGAATTTGTCATTTTATTACCTGACCTCCAATCAAAATGATCTAACGTGGCAAAATGACCGTTACCATCGAATTCTACGTCTGAAACAACCCATAAATATAAGCATGCGTCACACGGCTTTTAAGTAACTTTTGCACATTGTGACCTTTTGTGACCTGGCCATGGCCTGTACTTAATATGAGGCTGATACTCCAGCAGTACCTTCCTATATTTTGTCTGAGTATGGATTCGCTTCTGTTGATAGTCTGGTTTCTGCAGCTAATAAATCGAAAAAGCGTGTTTCAACCTTTAACCTGACATTGACCTGAAATTTGACCTTGTTAAGAAAATGATAAATGCCCTTCAGTATCGTTTTATCGAGAGCTTTCGTTTGCCGCATTGCGCCTCCCTTTGCGACTCTTGGTTCGGGAGATAAGAGGGGGGGGGGGGCGGTGGTAAAATTAACCCCCAGCGGGGCGCGTTCGGCTGGTGACACCATGGCCTGGGGGCGCGGGTTAGCCTTTAAGCGACTTGACATTTGTATGGATGACAAGGTTGGTCCGGTAGCGAATTGAGTAGTTGACCCACTATCCCTTATTGCTTTTATGACGTAGCCCGTCAACACGTTCATTCTTTAACCGTGTGATCTCATTATTTTGTTCACATTACATCAATTTGCAAGTTCACCCATTAATGTTTTCCATGAAATAATTCAAAAGAGAGTTAATGGCCGATAATGATGAAACAATTTTTGATGAAAACAACAACATTTTTGATGAAACAACATAAAATGCAAAACAATATTTGTTGTAAAAACAACTATCCCACACATTTGAGCAGGCTTCACTCTACGGGGTATGGCCACAAACACTTCACACTACCCTATAAAAGCGCGCCGCGGCGTTGTGCACGCGGCCGCATTCGGGGCGCCCGGAATGCCGCGATGTCGCCGCGACTCTCCGCAAAAAAGCTGGACCAGGCCAACTTTCCCGTGGCTGCGGCGGAAAGTCGTCGCGATATCGCCTATTCCGCGTGCCGAATGGTCCTAGTGTGCGGCCTTCTTTAAAGTTTGCCAATCACTGATAACTTTTGATCTCCATTTTGTTCACCTTTACGCGTTACTATAAGCTGACTGAGTCACAGATACCATAACAACCTGCTGTTATGCTATCTATGGCTGAACATTTCAACTTTCAGAGAATCCACTACCCTCAGAAGTCGCATATTCAGTGCCCATCTCACGTCCCCCCCCCCCTCCCTCACACCCACACCCACACCCACATACGGTGCAGTGACTGCACCGCATATGAGCACCGCTCGTCTTCATTGCGCAGTTCCCGGTCCGTCTGTCTGCCTGGCAGCACGTCTGGACCTCTCCAAAGTCCTCCTCGGGTGGTGGTCTGTCCCGCGGCCAACTGTACCGGGCCGGCATCCCTCCTCTGACCCGCCTACACCGCGCCGACTGACCCGCCTACACCGCGCCATCGTGACCTCTGCAACATGCCAAGGTCACCGCCGGACGCCGCGTCACCGAATCGCACACACGGCGTCGGTGGAGGCGGAAGAGGGGGAAGAGGGGAGGAGGGAAGGAGGAAGAGGGGTGAGGAGTAGACGTGACGAGACGCTCAGGAACTACAAGGGCAATGGTGGGCGAAATAACCTTATCAAAAAGGTCATATAATACTTTGTGATCATTATACCACTCACATTTTTTTAAGCAAAAACCAACAGCGCGGGTGAATAATTTTGCCAGCCTTTCGCGTATGATTTAATCGTTATATGTATGCCTACCTTGCAATAAACGTTTAACGTTGCCAAGCAAAACTAACGTACATTTCGGTCATGATACTCGCCCAATAGATTGTACCGTAGACAGCACGGCATAGACCTATAGGAACAGGGGGCCGCACGGACGCTTTGTCACTTGCCCTCGCAACTGCGGGGCGGCGCCCCGAAACTTTTGGCGTGGCTGATATCAACGTTATCAAAAGAACACATACATGAAACCGAAAAAAATATGCCTATATTCCCACAAATTCTGCAATCATCACATATCTTTTCGTCACATACTTAACTTCCCTGTTAACAGCGACGCTCCAAGAAAAGGTATAGTAGGAAAATTGTAAAGGCCGAAACGCAGCTCTTTCGCGTGCAAATTGCGTCTCGCTTTTCCCCTTTGCATATATGGAGTCTTTTTCGCTTTCACTTCACGTCGTGCGCCGAGGGAAATGGGAGCGAAAAAGACTCCATGCATTTCAATGGGAAAAGCGAGACGCGATTTGCACGCGAAGAGTTGTGTTCCAAGCTTCATTCAGTAACGTTTATTGCAGGCATATTTCAACAGAATTTGGTGGGGCAAAATTAACGTTGCATAGCCAGGAAGACATATTTTTTTTGTATTGCTTAGTCTCAAAGATGGATGATATTCCAAGCTCTCTGTGCTGAAACACGCGGTAGATGGTGCCCCAAAAAAATTGTCAAGAAAATGTTTGCAGCAGCTTAAAGCCCGCTAAGGGGTCACCTCACCTCACCTCACCTCACCTCACCTTCAACCCTCACCTCAGGATGGTGAGGGTTGAAGATGGTGATGGTGTCACGGCGCACATAACACCAATGCGTCTGTCAGTGACAAATATTCGACCATGACCTTTGGTAATCCAGGCCTATCTCCTCTGGGTGGTCGGTGCCGGTGGTTGAACTTCTGTACCATCCTCTTGCAGCACTCAGTAAATTGGCAGCCACCCATGTGAAGGGCTCTGCTCGATGGTTGAATAGCTAATAAAATATTAGGCGTGCGACGCACCATATCAACTGCTAGAGAGCCTAAATCTGTCTCCATGGAAACAACATTATATAATGCAGGAACCGTTAGTCCCTCCCAAACCGCCTGAAATTAGCACAAAATAAACACAAGTTTGCTGATGTAGAGCAAAATCTAAGCAACTTTTGCGGAAGAAAGTTGGTTTTAAATCAGCGATCAGTACGTAAATAAGCAAAATCCGGTGACTTTTGACGATTATGTGATACCAACATAAGGTTTTTCCCCTCCCAAACTAACCATACCATACCCGCAAGCTTGTAGTAAACTAATTAAAATACTATTGTTTTAGGACCGAGGCGATATACCGATACAGTTCAACTGCAACCATATATGTATTCTCACTTAAAATGTTTAAAATTATGTTCGTTATAAAAGATCCCATAAACACATGTGAGATGGAACAGTAAATGTCCGCGAGAAAACGATATCGTTGCTCAAAATTGGTTTTGCTCCTCTCCAACTTCAAAACCGTTCCTGGGCCCTTGACACAAGGCGGAATTTACGACAGTGTTTTTATTTGAGACATTCAAATACGACATGAACTTTAACACGCTATGCTCTAAATCACCGTCGTATGCAAAGCGGCTCCCCGAAAAAAAGTTCGAAGGGGGAGGCAAATTACCGAACCGTATGTAGGTGGGTATAAATAAAGCCCTAAAAGTACATAAAAAGTAATTGTGTTTATGTATTAAAACTGCACAAAGGCGTATACATATAACCTACAATTTGTGAACATTGTTGTGAGTTGCTAGGATTTAGGATGTGAATCGTTGGTTGCAAGTTATTCGGATTTTTTTCAACAAAATAGAGCGCGCCAATTTTAGCCGACTTTACAGATGTTCCGAGGAACACTATAAAACAATGTTCCTACTGAGTCACCACGAGAAGACCTTCCACGAAAAACTGCATGCTTCTTCTTCCGGTTTACAACTTGTCTAAGCAAGGAAACAATCATTGTGTCTGGCTGGGACAGATCCTAGACAAGCCATTCATAGCTTCACCCATTCGTAGAAGAGATAATCTATCTTCGCAAACGGGGAATACCACACAGGCCGTGGATAATGGAGATGGTCGAATGAATAAAAACGGAGGATAAAAACAACAGCGATTCTCGGCGATGACAATGATAAGCTTGATGAAACATGACACAAGAACACGCCGGACATAACTGTGCCTCGCGTACGGGTCAAGGGCGATTGTCCCAGGACGATGAGCACGTATACTTTCTGCTGGCCCCTGGAGATTACATTATGTAAAGTGATAAACACAAGAGGGGTGTTTAGTTTGTGTTCATCTACAGGCCTTAGTGATAACCTTGTTAAAATGATGAAGTTTCAAGTCATTCAACTAAACGTTCATCATCTGATATCTTAATAGGATGTGTCGCGGTTTGCTTTTACACCTCCTTCTTTCGGTACATACCTAGGCGTCGCCAGGATTTTTAGGTTGACGGGCAACTTTGCATTGTTAAGTCATCTTTAGGTTGCTAGAATGTTTGTCAAAGTATGTGGGGAAGGGGAGAAGGAGGGGTGCGGTCGGCAATATTTTAAACTCAGTTCTTCCTATGCAACCGCCTGTAGACGTAATATTAAGCCGCGCCCCGATGGGATCTCCGGGGTTACGCGCCCCGATGGGTGGGGCCGTTTCGCCCCAACCCCTGCAATCTCCGAAACTACATGGCCGATTACCAAAAATCAAGCGGCATTTGATAAGCCTGTGCACAAGATTTTAGGATACTATGTGAAATTTTCTCTCAAGGTTACTAATGACGTCACAGGTCAGGTCAAACATCAAATTTTTGACTCTTTTCGCTGGTTGGGATTACCGGGCGAAATAACGATATTGAACGCATAAGCAGCTATTCGTCGTCCTCACATTGTCAAGTACCATTCTAAGACTTTGGTATTCATGAATCAGGTAAAGGTCATCCGAGGTCACAGGGTCAAAAAGGTCAAACTTTTAATTTTTGTCATTGGGCGCTGTAATACATGTTTTGGGTCAGTTCTGATCAAAAACGTCATAACTGACCATTAAACATTGTTATTCTCCAATCAAAATCAGATAAAAATGAAAAGCGGAAAAACATGGGAATACGAAGAAATGTCATGACAAGAACCTGTTTTTGGTCTTAAAAATGTCATTACGGTCATTTTTTGAAGTAGTAGGTATGGATCGAAAATTTGATACCTACACACATACATATTTTTGACTATTTTGAATCGCACATATTCCGTTTTTTGGAAAGATCCTTTACAAAGTAAAAATAAAATATCAAAAAAATCTAAATTTTGAGTTTAATTTTGTCATATTAAAAATTATTAGGTCCAAAACGGAAAAAACATGACGTCACTCTGACGTTATTTCCGGTCGACCTACCATAATCTTATCATTTGATTTCTGCCTGTAGGTATATGCGGAACAGATGTGATCAGGGGTATGCAAAGTTAGGTGACGCTGTCAGCGCTATTTATTTATCAGGAAAAAGGGGGCCGTTTCACCCCCCCCCCCCCCTCCTCCAATCTGGGCGAGGGTTAATCCGCGCCCCGCTTGGAGGGTGAATTTTACCACAACCCCCCTCCGGGCCCTCCCGGATTTTCGCAATAGCTTCAAAACGATGTGAAAGACATCGACAGTGAAACTTCGTGATTTCGACTAGATATCGACGTGAAACTTTGATACCCTATGTGAAATCAATTTAACGTCTCTCAAGAAAGTTTCGAAAAAATGGGCCGTGGAGTTTTTGAGTAAATCACGTTTTACTGACGTCATGTCAAGCCATTTGTGGTCCTAAATCGACAAAAGTTTGTTGGCTCATAAAAGATCGAGTTTTGAAGCAAAATGGCAACATAAACCGTCAAAAGAAAGGAAATGACAATCTCTACAAAATCGCTATCTCGGATTTGTAAATTTTGTATTTGTCACCACAAAAGTTAAAAATAATATTTTTGCAAAATGATCACAAACCCAAAATTTTGAAGCTGATCAAAACACCTGCGTATATGTGATAAAACTACACATGAGAAATCGCCATATACAATTTAACACCAATATCTTCATTTTTGGCCTACAAATTGCACCAATAAGTGTACAATCTGATGACGTCATTTTTTAATAATGTTTTTTTGCTTTTCTAGAACACTTACGTAATATTGGATTCCTTGGACAAAACTGGTTTATAATAGTGTTCCTTTTATAACAAGTTATGAATTCAAAATTTGCCCTTTTTGACCTGACCTTGGCCTGAACTTCACTTAAAATGGGGTCAAATGGTAAAATGATCGTTACCATCGATTTATACGTATGAAACAGCCCATAAAACATGTGTCACGTGTCTTTTATATATTTTTGCCCGTAGTTATTGATAATATTTTGTGACCTTGTGACCTGACCTTGACCCGTACCCACTTAGTATGAGACTCTAGCACTGGCGGACCAAGGGGGGGGGGGGCAATCCGGCCATGGCCCCCCCCAAAGGTTCAGAAGGGGGGCCAAAATATATTTTGCCCCCCCCCAAAAAAAAAAAAATTAATAATAATAATAATAATAATAATAATGACTGAAAGTGAAAGAGTGCATTCCGACAAGTTTCTGCCCGTATGGGCTGCTCACGCCGAAATGTATCCACCTTGCATG
>JARFNZ010114901.1:0-12691 GCA_031763405.1 Balanus nubilus | reverse complement strand
CCCCCCGAAATGTCTTAGGAGGCCCGCTTTGACACGGGTCTACTCCGACTGCTTCTTTGGTGAGGGCCCACTGAAACAACAGTCCGCTATTCTGGAAGGGGACCGCGGTTACAACAGTTGGTGCTCTGAAAGGGACCCGCTGTGACAACAATCCACTTTTCTTGAAGAGGCCCGCTGTGAGAATAGTTTCTATTCTGGAAGGGGCCCGCCGTGAAAACAGTCCGCTATTCTGGAAGGGGCGCGTTGTGACAACAGTTCAATATTCTGGAAGGGGCCCGCTGGGACAACAGTTCGCGATTCTGGTAGGGGCCTGCTCAGAAACCAGTCGCGTCTTTAGCAGGATAGAGGCCATTCTGACAATTATTTGCTTCTTCAGAAGGGCCCATTTAGCGAGTTTTCAGCTGCTTTGGTACTGTTTGCTCTTGCATCGGTTTCCTTTGGCAGGGACCCGCTTCCGAGCTCTTTGATAGGGACCTGCTCTGGTGGCTGACTGCTTCTTTGGTAGGAGCCGGCTATGCATAACGGGTCCTTATGCATAGCAGGATCCTGTATTTGGCTGTCCCTGCTATTTTATCAGGGTCCGCGCTGACTTGGTAGAGTCTCGCTCCGGCAACTCCCTGTTTCGTTCCACAGGACCCGCTTGGCAACTCTCCGCTGATAAAAACCTGTTCTTCTTTGATAGAGCCCCGCTCCGGCAATTCTCTGGATCATTTGATAGGGGTCCCGGCTGAATTCCTCTCTGGTAGCGGCCCACTCAGGCAACTCTCTTCTTCTTTGACAGTGGTCCGCTCTGGCGGCTGGCTGCTTTTTCGGTAAGGGTCAGCTCTGGCTACCCATTTAAAATTTCGTGGGAGCCCGCTCTGGCGACTGCTTCTTTGTTAGGGGTCTGCTACGAAGGAAGTGTTTTGGTAGGTCTGATAGGCCACTCTAACTTTTGGTCAGAGTTTCCGACCGGAAGCGAGGCCTCTGGAGGTCAGATTAGGGCTGCTCTTTGGTGTTCTGGAGTGTGTCCTCTAGAGGCTGCAGAGCGAACCTTTCAAAGCGCCGAGTAGAATACCATCGGAGGTTGGCCTGTGCCATTAGGAAGCCAAAGAGGTCTAAGCAGGCTCTCTGGATACCAGAGAAGTGTACTCTGGAGGTCAGAGTGGACCCTCAGGAAGAGCGAGCCATCGTGAATCCAGAGTGGGTCCTCTGTTAGAATGTTCCAAATAGATCCTCTCTAACGCCTGAATGAGTATTTTGTAGATCAGAATGTAGGTATCCTTTGTCGGTCAGAATGGGCCCTCTAAGACAGGTTTTGGTGGTGGGTTCGCCGTAGATATCTTAATCACGATCCGGACTCTTTAAGGTTTGGGCGGTGGGTCCGCCGTAGATAACCGAATCACGATCCGGAATCTTTAAAGGCTGAATTGAGCCTCCCAAGCCAGCCCTACATTGGCTGTTCGGCAGCAATATCGTCACGCGATTTTTCGCTGCGACGTCGGAGCGATCACGCCTCACCCAAAAATATCGTGTCGCTCTAGTGTAAGGCAGCTCTGCCGGTTAAATATATTGCGTTTGGAGATAGTATTTGTGTATTTCGGCAGTTACAATGCTATATCTCGGCCAAATCGTGGCGGTATCACGGCCGAAAGGCCAGTGTGCGGCCGACTTAAGGACCAGCCCGGGATGCTCTTGCCGCACACTGTCCATTCGAACGCAATATCGCCGCGATTTTTTTCCGATCCGTGCGACGGCCGAAATAGCAATATGCGCCTCCGAACAAATTTAATTTGGCTGGCTGAGTTGCGCGACGCCAGCGAGCAGTGAGATGATAACTTTTAGGCAGGGCGACATCGCTGCGATGTGTCGGCGAAAAAAGAAATCGCATATGATATTGCGGTCGAATAGCCGGTGTGCGCCTGGCTTGAATATCATACACAAGATCAAAAGGTTGGCCGATCGCTCTAACAAGGGGTAGTTATTAGTTATTAGTTATATATGGTTATTATTAGTTATTCTGTCTTCATTGTATAGTTATTATCATAATATGTCATATATCAGTATCTAATAAAAATACGGCCTGGGTAGAAGGGGCCCGTCGTCCAGGGGGGACCCCCCCCCCCCCCGAAATGAAATCCTGGTTGCGCCACTGCTCTGAGAAGCTGTATGAAAAGAACGCAGCTGGTAGTTCACTCTGGACTCATCTTCAAAGCTCGACCGCAGACCGCCCCCGGCCTTTCAGGTGTGTTTGCACCTGATAGAAGATGCCCCTTATTTGCTAAGCTTCAAAGTAGCTTTCGTGCAATAATACGATGGTTCGCTCGTACATCCTGGAATCCATAGAAAAAAACATCCCGAGGCTAACAGAGTAACAGAGCCACGGGCCGCAGCCCGCCTCAGTGTTTCGGCGAGGCGCCTCGGCTCGGAGTTCAGTTATACTGAAAATGCCTCGGCGGCGGAGCGTCGCCGTGGAGCCGACTTAGCGCCGACTGCTAACGAGAAACAGCGCCTCGGTGTCGGCTCATTGTGTCTCGATAACGAGCCCAGCCGAGACGAACGGCACTCGTTCATTAGCGAGCCGAGGCGAGGCGGATTCAGCCGGAGCCGCATGCATCCGCCCGAGATCCCGCCCCGCAGCAGCGTTTGCTCCGGCAACAGTGTTTCGCCCGTCCCTAAGAACTGTCGCCCGGCCTGTGAGTAGGCGGGGCCGAGTTGGACACGTTTCAGATCAGCTGGGCGAAGTTTGCTCAGCAGTTACCAATACACGACGGGCGGGCCGCGGAGCCGTGGCGGCCCCGAATCAAAACCCACTCGGAAACTTCAAAGGATACAGGCCAGCTCTGGCGGAGCGGCGGTTTACTGCGGTCGCCGGAAGGCGGTCTGACTCGGTGTCTTCTGTCGAGATAAGCCGGGCGGTGCGCTGGTTTATGTTGGTGGCCGATTTCCCTGAAGCCTCGAGCCGGGCGCGGCGGCCGTTGTGGTCCCATAACTCTGGGACCGGGTGTTCTGGAGGCGCCGATCCCTCCCGGCTTCCCGGCGTCGCGCCGCTGGTACCAGCGCACAGCACAGCGGGCGCACAGACAGCTGCTGCAGCTCGACAAGACAGCTGCCAACGTCAGCTGGACAGAAAATAAAGTAAGCTGAAGTTTGGAAGTAACGGACATTAATTGCCAAAGTGTACTAATAAATAACTGCAGCATGAGTATTTTGAGAACTCATCTGACATAATTGAGCTGTCCTTAAAACACTATTTTTAACGAAGTTTAATCAACACTTATATTTGAAGCTAAAAAGAGTTTAATCAAGGGAAGCTTTATTAAACGGTGCTAATTTGAATGCAAAGCCAGTTTCACTCGACGATTAAGTTTAACGGTTTTATAACCAGCCCGTCGCTAAAAAAAAACTAAGGGAGCTGGCAAGAAAGGAAAGAAGAATGGGCTGAAGACGAAACTAGTGGCTAAGGAACTTCACAAGTTTTCAGCTCAGAGATAGTTTATCCGACCCGTAAAATTGGACTCTGAAACAACGTGCGAGTGTAAATATTTGCGCGTGAACTCATAAAGTCGCTTTGTTCTCAACTCTTCGAAATGCGCAGTGAACCCAGACACGTAACCAGGATTTCTCTCAGGGAGGGACCACGACACAATTTCAGCTACCGGGGGGGGGGGGGGGACGAAAATTCTCAACTCAATTATTTCCATGCAACGCCACAGGCGTAATGTTAACACTTCAGCACGATCCTATTTTATCTAGTGTAAGCTGGATCGGTCAGGGTGGGCTACGTCCCTGAGTGAACCTATTCTACACTGCCACCGGCACAATTTCTTGAAAGAGGACCCAGGATAGTGATGTCTCTGCCAAAGCACCTGTGGTGGACCCAGGGCATTTCCTCCCAGGCAGCAGCTGGTCCTGCCGAGCCCAGCTCGCCTCCCTCTGGAGCCATCATAGTGCGAGAGAGTGGAAGTGAGAACTACACCCAGACTACTGCAGAGCCATAACCTGCGGCCTCCGGGTAGTTCCCTCAGTGAGCGACCCGTCATCCTGCATGTCCTCCAGCAGCTTGAAAGGTCTTCGTTCTCTAATATCGCCCAGCATGCTACCGTCGCAGGCCGTTTGCCGTGGTCGCTCGGAGAGCCATGAGACATCACACAATCAATCCTCTCCTGTCATCGTGCTTCGTCTTACAAGGCAAACGAGTGGGTCGCCTCTCTAGCTGATAGAAAAACGATGTTGGAATAAAGGAATACATGCTGGTCAACGAACAAAATAGGAAGTTATTTGAAACAGGTCATTAAAGTTGCAGGGATATACAATACCTCAACACCATCCCCTGCGGGCAGCAAGGATTTCAACTTGCGCGGCTGGGGGAGATTCTGCAACATTTTGCTGATTTTGATAAAACGAAAACCATTCGACCTTCACATTTTTCGCTCTGCCTAAAAAGTTATAATAGCTAGTAAGACAGAAAAAGCAATCGAAAACTCTTGAAATCTCCTACCGAAATAATGTCCTCAGATTTGACCTCTGGTCAATAGTTTAGGTTGCAGAAGTCATCAAAGGTCAATGATCGTTGTCTAGGAAAATGTTTTTTTCGCGAATAACTTTAGATTTAATAATATAACTTTAGAATATGTGCGATTACTGTTTAGTATGTAAATGTCTAGGAAAATGCATTTGGCGATTTCTTTGTACCGTAGAAGACAAAAGCAAGCGAAACCACAATTACATTCGAAACCGTTGAAAGGTGACTGACCGGCGCACCAAAACGAGGGCCTGGCAAATTCTGTGTCAGCACGAGTAATTCAGTTCTACGAAAAGTCGTCAAGTTTCAAAAAGCCTTTCACTTGAGGGCACGTAAAAAATCACGGGGCGGGAAATCTGCCCAGGAGAGAATAGGGATAAATCGCTGCATCAAACAACTCGAACTTCTAGAATCAGGGAATTCGAATCGCTCCATCAATAAATTAACTGGTTAAGATGCACTTACTTGTTATATAGTACAATGTCGGGTCGCCAGATGTGATCTGAAGGCACGTGCAGCATCTCCACGCCACCGTAATGATCCGGGGACCACGTCAGCTTGTAATCGTGCCACGCCTGTGGGACGAGCAAACCACGTGACAGGCCAGCCTGTATGTAGATATACCACTCCTGTGGGACAGGCATAATCACGTGACAGCATCAACCACGTGAGAGGACAGCTTGTATGTAAATAAACCGCACCCGAGGGTCACGAAATGTGGAGCCGGTGAGTGCAAAAGCGCAAATGGTGGTACGCAAAACCCGAACGGCTATGGTACAATTTTGCAGGCGATTGCCACCATAAAATGTCGAGCACGAAAGCACCCGGCTTTATAGCCTGGCGCGTTTAGCCACATATCACCATAGCCGCAATATTGACATTCATTCAGAGTTAGTATAGGTCGGGGTAGTCTCAATACCGCAATCTAATGCAGAAAGCGGCCGTATATCAGCCGGCCACAACCCACAACCCCGCCCCCCTCTCTAACACCCGCCCCTCCAAGCCATCCCCCTCGAGAACGAAGCGCGGCCAATTGGGCGGACTAACTCAGGCGGAGGAGCGGCCCTCTCAATCGCAAGAGATAGTGAGGTACAGCTGACACGGCGCTCAAACGTCCTGTCAGAGCGGCCGGGCTCTCTGCGTGATTGGAGCTCAGTGTGTTCAACTTTGCTAGATGGTCTGCACTGTGTCAACATAGCCTTCATTCAGCCTGGCAACATAGCTTACACTATCGGTCCAAGTCGTAAAATCTCCACAAAGTCAGCCGTTTGTTGCCGCTAAACTTTTTCCATTACCATTTGAGTTGAATGCATGTCATAAGCGTCATGTATATTTGGTGTTTATACCTCATTCTGGAAGGTCGGTCTCGTACATAAAACTCGATCATGTGAAACATGTTTTTGGCTTATGATTTCTGCGACGCCTTGCACTTGAGCAGCTTTACCAAATGAGGGTCACAAACCTCGAGGCTAATGTAGATAAATAGGTGCTATGACACCGGTTTCAGAATTCCTATCGTTATACGAAAAAACGCCCGCTGAAAGCATTATTTTTGTTTAAACTTCGTTGCAACTTTTGAACAACAACTTCTGAGCTCAAATCCCATCATTAATCACGTTTTTTTCTGAACTTTGAAGCCTACCATCTGATTACGTAGATTAAATCCAATGTTAGAATTGATTTGCAGAAGTTAACCAAGGTCCAAGTTGGGGAATGATCTGTCGCGTTTCTGACGTCATCTTGCGTGTCTGCGGTTGCTGCTGCTGACGACGATAGCCTAGCCATGTCGAAAAGCATTCAATGAGCAGGGAACTGCTGGCATTGAAGCGACTCGTCCCCACCGAACGTTCCTGACAGTTTGATAAATGTATTTTACGGAGTATACATTAGACTGAAAACACGGTGACATTAAAGTATGTCATCTTGATCCCAATTTCTTGAATTTGGGTTAACGATCAATAAGTTAAATATGATTTCGTATCGGGAACATCGTGACACTTGTTTATATGAATCAAAATAATCAACTAACGTTCTCATGCACGGGGGGAGTTTCCATTTCAGTTGGTGGGGCAGTCGCCCCGTCAACTTTGAGCTTTGCTCCGCCAACTTCTTGCTTTGCTCCACTAAGTTTTATCAGATTTAAAGTTGTTTTGGCTTTCAAATTATCAGTGTCAGCAAAAGCAAAGCATTACTATCAAAGTTGAAGGTTCGCTGGCGGTAAAATTATCAGTTTTTGACTTAGCTGTGACTTTTGACTTAGCTGTGTGCTTTGACTTACAATCAGCCAGCATGACATTTTGACCCAGCTATTTTTCCCGAAAAACTCCACCCATGTTCTCAGGTACTCATGATTCGTCGCAGAGCCCAGCAGAGCCCAGCAACATTACCTTCTCAGAGTCATTCTTCAGAGTCATCGTACGTAAAAAAAATTGCCTATTCTCGAGATAATCAAGCACTGTATGCATGAGTATTTGCACCAGATTGACACTCGAAATCGTCATTTAACAATATTTGTCGGCCGAACAAAATTGTTGTAAATGCTGCCTTGTTCATTATAATCTTGTTTTGTTCCATTGGAAGCAAAGATCTGCAGCAGTGTCGTTCTTTAGCAGGCGGGGCAATAAAGTCTTCCTCAGCGTCATAATGAGATTGTGATCGCAGTCTGCTAACGATAAAATGCTTAGTTACTTAATTACATTTCATCTGAAGCCTATGGAAGCCCACCTGACAGAACAATTGTACTATTATGTCATGCATTAGGACGTTTGGCAAAGCTGTTGTGAATTACACGGTCTCACCATGGTACCCACATTCATTACAATAGGATCTGTCATGAAGACCATTCATAGTTCCCAACATTTAAATTTAATTCCATCATACTGTCCGTTTTTTCTTAGTTGAAAGTTGACTGTTGGAGCTGTTTCGAAAACAACGCGGGCTTAACGTGGAAAATTACTTAAAACCAGGTCCGCTCTGCAGCAGCGCAAGTTGGAAAATAATGAGATTAATAATATCAAAAATATATTCAGTAATCCACGACCGTGGGCTTGATGAATACTGTGCCTAAACCGAGAGTTTCATCTGCCGAGGCGAACAATTTTCTATGCTTGCTTCGTGGAAACGTTTGTCTGTCTGTCTGTTTGTCTGTTTGTCTGTCCCCGTTTTTTGCCATAAGTCAACAACAAAAGGGCACCGAGACACGCGGTCCGCACCGGTGGGTGTGCCGCAACGGCGGACAAAGTCTCAGGACGGCTGCTAATAGTCACGTGCCCATGCACGTGCAGCCGGCACGCACGCGTAAACCATGTGTAATGTGTCCGGTCGTTACGAGTAATTTCTGCGTTTTGCTCAAGTCATTGCTTGACTGCATGCGACGTGAGCGTACACGCCGAATGTAACTGTTGGTGTTAACTCTCTGTTGGTTTGTGAGTTATTGTTAAATAAACTCACCCTTCAATGGGACAAATTATAAAAAAACGTACGCGTAAACCCCTTGCAATGCCGTATGTCCAGCTGTACAGTCCAAACCGGTGGACGCACGTGAACCAAACTCGGTGGGTGGATAGTCAGTGGTCACCATGTGTGCACACATAGGCGTAGGAACGTCACGAAAAGTGTGTGTGGTCTCTGAAGACAAATTGAAGATTTAAGCGAATATCGGGCCGAAAATGGGGGCCATGGCCTCCCTGGCCACCCCTGTTCCTACGCCTATGTGTATTATATACGTGCTTTTGGGGGTGGAGACGGCGCCCCCATAACACGTGCGGTAAGCAGTGCAACCGCTTTGGTGGGTTATTTGTTTGTTCGGCTAAAACTTTCTGAATATAAGAGCTAGCGAAACCAAATTTGGTGTGTAAGAAGTTCATGACCAGAGCAAAATATCAGTTTTTCTTATTCGGTGCCGGCGATCCAGGTTCGAATCCATTCAACGACGCCTCCTTTTTCACCAGTTGTATTCTATCAATCTGTTTATTCGCGTCCGTATGGCCACGGTTTGGGCCCCGGACGTGGGTGTTTTGGCCCCGGACGTTTTGGGCCCCCACCTGCAACGTGGGTTGGCATCTAGTATAATGCACATATGTTATTATGATGCGGGTTTAAAAGCTTTTAGGTTATAAACACATCTACAGTACATACAAGAACAAATTTCCAGCTGACGTGCTTCGGGAAAATTCTGTTGTGGCTCTCATGTAATATATTTTCTTTTTTTTCTCAAAGGTACATTAGGGCGCTTCTGTGAAAAGATAGTACAATTCAAGAAATCCTAGCGCCAAGCCCGTGCTGTTTTTAAAACTGTTTCTACAGTCCACATCCAACGCAGCAAAAAATAGTTATAGCACGCCAAACAATAATCATCAAAATTAAATTTAGAGACTCCAATTTCTGAACAAAATATGATGAGTTTAAGAGATATATGTATGTGCATACATCCATTCCATGTATTTTAGCTAAGGTTTAAACAGAAGATGATTGGTTTTACTTTTGGCTTATATATGGACACATGAATTTGTGACTGGCCATCTCAAAAGCTGCTGAAATGAAGCAATAATTGTAGTTCTGTGTTAAAGGAAAGAAACAATTATAATTAGTCACAAGATAACGCTTATGCTAGGTAATGCACAGTGGGATTAACCTCGGACAACGTATCTTAATTTTGTACGATAAAATAATAGGTAATTGTACTCACATGTTTGACCCATAGGTTGGTAGTCATGATCTGACTCTTCAAATTCTGAAACAAAAATAGAGAAAGCATTAACAAACATTTTCCGATATTTCACAAGATCGTATTTGTCATGTTCCTTTTATGTTCTCAAAGTAAATGACAAATTACAAACAGGATTGAAGAACACTCCTTTAAGAAATTGCATTAAAATGGATCTTGCTGATATACGACATGTTGTTTGGAATCAGAAAACAGACAGCATAATTTATTGCCTCATGCATCTAAGATATACTGCTTATTGAAAAACTGTGATGATGGGATTATGAACCCGGAGTCCGACTGATAATCTCAATAAAGGATGGAGGGGAAAGACGTCAACTCAGTCGGGGAAGAGGTTGCCATTGTCGTATAATTTCATAGATCACTTTAATAGCGATAACACTTTCGGACGCTTCGTTGTGACATGAATAATCGAATAAACAATCTCTGAGCTTCATAATTATTGAAGTTAACGCAACTTGATACACTGGGCCAATCGGGGACATGGCGCCCCCATGACACTGGCTGGACAAGGCTTTCCTGTATGCCGTCTTTCCCCGTGTCTGGACGCAGATAAAATATGAGAATCGTATTGTACATATTGTATGGAGTCATATGACCAGGGGTCTTCCATATAGAATATGTCGTGTATTGTGAAAATATTGCTTAAGTAGTGGTAAATAGGCATGCGGTAACTGTCGTTCCCCAATGCCGGAAATCACAGCCCGAGTATCGTGTGGTGACATACTACAGGTAGCGGTAATAATTTAGTGTCTGAATACAAGTAACGAAAACAATGGCACTGGAGCTGATACAAGGGCGTTTCCTTTTTGCCTCACAGAACACCTTTTTGCCTCTTTGACGGCCCCTTATCTCCATGTAAGGAACCAAAAGTTACATTTGGTCCGCTCATTCCCGTCCTGGATAGGTGACGGACTACTCCCAGCTCCGTTTGCGGGCAGGCAGAGGACAGGAGGGTAGCTAATGACGCGATGTTTCACAAACTCACGCCGCTCATAATCCGACTGTTGATGAGTTCAGCAGAGAGCGACGCGATTCAAGAACCTGCGACCGGTGGGGACTAACGTGTTCATACGTATTTGAAACGCTTGGGAGTTGATGTATAAGAAAACTTTACTCGATCTGCGTTATGTTAAATCAATATATGCCGGTGAATGTCAGATAAAATTCTGAACTACGGAAATCAGTTTTCAGAACACCAACATATATCTAAAGTTAATTTAATGAACGAACCAATTGAATAAAACATAAGTTAGGTTGAAAATATCCATGCAGTTAATCACAATGCTTGAGTAAGACGACGTCGATTGGTTGCCTGGCAGCCTGACATGCCTCCATGCGATAAAATCGGGCGGTGACATGTGTTGCCAGACCTGTCATCTTTCAATGATAAGAACAATAGATATAACCAGATTACAAGACTGGTTGGACGTTGCTCTGAAAACCATTGCCCGAGTATACGAGTATTGACTGTGCCAAACTGTGCCAAGCAAGCGTCAGGAGCTGTTCCATCGCCTTAGCTCATAGAGAATGAGCCCAGCGATCACAACATGCTAGCGCCATGTTCCATTTAAGCTCCACAGCCCACACCTGGACACCAGAGCTGAAATCCTTCAGCCATTCTCCTCTCTGCCACCAAAAAAAACGCCTTTGGAAGAAAAACGATACCCGGTATGCCAATACATGAAAAGCGAAAGCATCTCTTAGCACTGGATTTTGCTCAGTTTGCTAAGAATACACCGTAGAATCACAGAATCACACGAAAATAAAAAATTAAAGAATACACATTTGTAACAATGCAAAATCAGCAATTCTTTTTAAATTCATTTCGTTTGTAGCATTGGTTCCATATGCATCAATCGATCCGGGAAGGTCAAACCGTTATACATCTGGAGTGTGCAGCATCGATAGCCTCTGCTCCTATTCGAAATTCTGTCGTAGTTCCTCGGGATAAGTGCCATTCGATGCCTAGGCATGAATCTTGCATCGCTGGCGGGTTTAGCAAGAATAGCGTCATATTTCTTGGCTTGGGAAACAGGAAAATGAACTTCGAATTTCCTATGTACGACTATATATGTCTACAAATATTGTGCTACCAAAATGTATACATGTTATTTCAAAGGAGAGAAACAATAGTATGTTTAAACTGTTGACTGCAAACATCAAAATGCGATCAGTAATACGAAGTACAAGATTCGGATTCACCTGCACTGTTATACTGTACCGCAGCGTTTACAAGCTATGCGGAACAGCCTATCACTGACGCCGGACTTCGTTGGTCATTTTACAACCACACCACGGACTTTGCTGGGACGAGTCAGAAGAATGGTGATAATAAATATTGTTGAGATGTTTCTACTGCAACGCACCAGACTATCGATCAGGCATGCTATCCCAGTCACCATTTTAGCAGTTATTGTACTTATATGAGATGATATGTATGCATATAGTGGATTGTGTCAAGATCGTAGCCCCAAATAGAAGAAAAAAATATATAACTAATATCATGCTAATGTAGCATGAATAATCATGTGTCACTGCCGAACAAACTTGACATTACTAGAGTTGTCACAGCTACAAATACATACAATGTCTGTAGGAGTGTCAGTTTCACAGCCTTTCTTACCACCTTAAGACCAGTCGCCAAAGGCGGATCCGAGGACGGGACCATGACTCCTAAGACGGTCAAAGGAGGGGACAAACTATGCTTGCCCCCCCCCCCCCCAAGACAGGTGGGCGGACCGGCCCATAAGAGTTTCACAAAACATGGCATACAAAATACAAATAAAACTCCATGCATTGATGACGAAAAAAGGAGTGTTCCTGCTTGTTTCGTACCAAAAGGATCGGGACATACCTATTTTTGAAAGCTACTTTTCGCTTATTTTTGGACCTACTTTTCGAACCTTCTTCTGTAGATATTTATCTTCAAAGTCGGTCTTCAAATTTCACGCAAGTTGGCTTTCAGGTAGAACTCGATGCTCTGGTAACAAAATGGGCGGTTTGATACTTTCAGAGACATGGCGTGGTTGTAAAAGGCAAGGCTGGTAAAAAGTGCGATGATGATACATAAAACGGGTGGCAGAAAATGCCCTTTCAAATTCGCTCCGGGTCCGAAAAGGCCATTCTCTATTCTGCTTTTGACTTTTGACTGTGAGATAATCCATTATGCAGTCGCACAACAGAGTCATGAGTTGATATCAATATTTCATAAATTGGTTGCCTCGTTCCATTCTTTTGTGGGTGTTGCTCCACCTCCCCCCCCCCCCTCCCCACCAACCACCAAAAACCGTCGTTCTGGATCGGCCATTGTTCCGTTTGCAGCTGTCCATACATTGCGTCTTACTGTCCTCATTTTCATCTTGTGTTTCAGTTGTCTATATTGTGTAGAGAAACGCTGCCTTATGTATTTCTTCTTTAGATCGAAAGACAGCTAGTTTTGTCTTTTGAAAAAAACTCAT
>JARFNZ010114791.1:0-12693 GCA_031763405.1 Balanus nubilus | reverse complement strand
CGCCCCCCCCCCCCCCAGCCAACGGACGGTGGCTGGAGACCCCAGCGCCGGGCGGGTTAATCTCCCCAAACCACCACCTCTGTCGACTGACCCGGCGACGACGAGCCAAGCCAACGTCACGCCAGCGTGACACTCGGTAAGGCTCGCCGGAACACCACAGAGCCATTAGCTGGCGCACGATAAGCCCTCAGCCCACACGCCTCTGGGGCCATGAGTGCACCACTTTGGCCATGCTGGACGATGACACTGTGTGATACTGATATACTCGATTAGACTGTAAACTCGCACGAGCAGAAGTACAGGGAAGTAAGTTAGCAAAAATACGCTAGTAGAGGTAAGTACTTTTATCTAATCCCTAAGTAGCTTCTCAAAGTCGACGCATTTGCAGACAGTAACAACCTAAAGTATTCCGCAGGACAGAAGGAGAGAATCATTAACGAGTTTTAACTATGGCAAACAGAAGAAGGAAGAAGAAATGCGATATGGCGCACGCAAGACATCCTATGACTGTGAAGACGAATGGAAATTGTACGAAAACAGTCGAAGTAGAATCGAGGTTTTGTTTGAATGCTGCTGTCAGCGCTCACAAGCTGGTATGTCGAAACGTATTGGTTAACGCTATCGGTGCGTTGATAAGCTTTCATCGAATTCTAGTGGTGGAAGCAAGCTGGGGTAGCACCGCTAACTGATGTATTTCATACCTATGCTGGGGTAAACGGAATATCTCAGCAACTGGAGAAATGCATGTGTGACTTGATTCAGCAAAATCTGTTCTACAATCCCGTGTCCATAACTCCATATGGCCAATGTCAGTAGACACACTAATTTTAAATCAGCGACACCGTGTCCTTCATTCAGTCTTATCCGCTATCGGGACACAATCGGTACCGGAGGAAGAGACTTAACACTCTACTAGACTTACTATCACACTAAAGCCGATATCGTAAAGCCACTGGCAAACAGTTCGCCACTTTACGCGTACGACGGCGGAAGTAACTTTTGATATCGAGCCGGCAAAGCGCAGACACAGGGTTTGATCTTGGCGGCTATCAGCCACGTTTCGCCGAGGTCTGATGTAACTGCATCATTTCTGTCGTCGTAAAGGAAACAACCATAGGCGTAGGAATGTCACAAAAGTGGGGGGCCAGTCAAACTTTGATCTTACAATGTGGGAAAACTAACCCCCCTATGATTTTTTCTTTGCACATTTAAGCTCACCTCGCCATCGTGAATCGTTTGCCGCCTTAAGTTTTGTCCTTGAAAAGAAATTGAAAATTTTAGCGAAATTTTTGGCCGAAAAGCCCATGGCCCCCCTGGCCCCTCCCCCCTGTTCCTACACCTATGGAAACAACCAAACTGACTTGATTATGAATTAACCAACCTTTCCCACCATAACCCTCCCAGCGCAGCTGGTCAACACAAACCTATTCCCACCGAAAATAACGCCGCCAACATAAAATTTGCCTCGAATCTAATCCTCACAAAGGCCCTATCTTCCAGCGAATCTCCTCACCCGGCCAAACCGGATATCACGGCTCGAGTGGGGGATGCATGCAGCGTCGGCCACGGTGGACGGACAGGCCTCCTGCAGCACCGCCGACCTCCCGACAGGACATCGTACCCAGCCATCGTACCCAGCCATCGTACCCAGCCATCGTACCACCACCATCACCACCACCATCGCCATCGCCGCCATCGCCGCCACCGCCACCGCCATCGTCATCGCCACGCTGCCGAGTGCCGCCGTCTGGCAGTCTTCCCGCAGTGGACGCCAGAAGTCGGGACGAGGGTAACGAAGGTATGCGCCCTCCAAACATCTCTGAACTTCAACATATGCTGATTGGTGGAGCGTTGGAAGAATCAACCTTAAAATGCCTCCACTATTGGGAGGTGGCGACGCCCTTGCTGACAGCTCATCTGGCAACACCGAAAGCCCATCTGTCAGCACTGACAGCCCATCTAGCACCACCAGTAGCCCATCTGGCAACACCGACAGTTCGTCTGGTATCACCAATAGCCCACCTGGCATCACCAGTAGCCCATCTGGCAACACCGGCCGCCCTGCCGCGCCACACACCACCACGCGGAGCCTAACCGGGCCTGGCCCAGCCCGGCCAAGCCGTACTGTGCCGAGCCGAGTCTGGTCGAACGACCTTGCAGAGGCGGGCGTTGCGTGCTCCGTCACGGTCAGTTACCATCCGGGATCCGGGGGGAGCAGGGGAGGGGGGGGGGGTGAGGGACGGGAGGGGGAGAAGGGGTATCGCGGTACATCGGACAGCCGGGGCGGGCACTGGACGGACGGCAGGCAGTGACTGAGAGACTTGGGGACCTGTTTGGGTAATATTGGATGCCATGCAAGGTGCTGAGGGGTGCCGTGTAGCATGCCATGAATACAAGAAGCTAGTGTTTAATGGTGAACTTCATCAAACCTTCCTTTTGAAACAGCTTACACTGGTTTTGGGCCTACACCCCAAACTCAAAATTTGGGAGATTCGTGTTAAATCCATGCAAGGTGATGACGACTGGTGTTCAGGGTCGTCGCAGCTACAAGGCCATCAATCCGGCAGAGCAACGGCTCTGTGGCCAAAACTTAGATTTTGCAACTACTAATAAACACTTATATAATCCATGTGATACAATTTCTGGCACTACATGCTCTACTTCTCAGATAAACGCAAAATTATTTAAACACTAGCCTGGGTGTGTCCTGGCAAGGATTTCCATGACTACACGCCGACCCCAAACTCTACGGCCGGACCACCACGACAAAACCACGCCTAACCTCTGTAGCCCCTCACCCTCTACTTTAATTCCGCTATGAAACCCTCGCTAAAAGCCGCCCGTGACTGTCCCGTCCGCGGTCAGCCCATCCGAGTGGCAGCCGGGCAGTAACGGTGGCGGCTCAGCCCGGTAAACGGCGCTGCTCTTAGACAGAGCGGCCGTAATCCTGCCGAGCTGGTTCAGCTGAGCCCACCATAAACCCCCCGCCCCGACTGGGGTGGTGAAGAGAGGGGCAGATAAGAGGCAGAGGCAGAGGCAGAGGCAGAGGCAGAGGCAGAGGCAGAGGCAGAGGCAGAGGCAGAGGCTGAGGAAGAGGCAGGACTAACCCGAAGGTGGGTGTCTTAGTGTCGAAACATTGCGCGGAAAAAAACGTTCAGTAATTGCTAAATGGAAAAATCGTCAAATGTCATTAAAATTGTCATAAGGAGGCGAAAAAATGTGCTGTGCTTAATGTAAGAAAATGTGAAGAACTTAAAATATACATCAGTTTCAGTGTCGGCTGTCAAAAATATTAGTTCTCCAGGCGACATGGTGTTATTTCGGTTAGTAGCATGAGCGGAATTCATTAGAAACAATAGCATGCCAAGGGATATTGCATCATGGACAAAATCACCACCTGGCATCGTACCATCAAGCATACACAAGTAGCGACAGATGCTAGCCTTAGCCTCCGCACATTGCCAATACAAGCAGCAATGCAACCATTCTGTCCGAGGTACAGGCTAGACAAGTATGTCACAGGCAGACAAAGCTACTTAATCAGGTCAAATGTTAAGGTCACGCTTCTCGTAACTCTTTCTGTTGGAGATGTCCAAGAACAATGCATCATAATTTGACAGTGTTGCAAAAGATTCGCACCGGTGCTCACTGGCGTTTTCAAACATGTTTAGACACCTTCCCCTCAGGTTTTCGAGTATAGCTCAAAAACGACCGCGCGCACGGTGCCGTTTTTTGTTCGGACATACATTACGCACATGGATTAACAATTTTGGCCCAAGGTGGTCCAAGGTCAGGTCACCAGGACAGATCACATCACCGAACCTCAAAACAAGTTTGTTGCCAGACCACAGCCACAGATTCCGATCGATCAGTTTTAAACTTCTAAGATTTCATAGGGATATCATTACTTCAAATTTGTTCATCTCATATTTTATATCGGTAGCCTAAGGTCAGGTCAATTTTTAGACCTCCCATTTAAGTCAATGAAAGATTACTCGAACGCTTGCTTATTCAAGAATACGCATCGAAGCACTCCAATTCTCTCAATATCACGTTTCATCATGCTATTCCTGGTGACCCGGATGTATTTTTGCCCATGACCACCCCGCAAGGTCATCCAAGAACATACGAATTACGAGGTCACAGTCCGTTTTTGTCAATAACTTTTGATGGAGTGAATAAAGAGACGTGAAAATGGTACCAATGTGTTCGTCTTTTCAAGAAACATCGACTCGTATGCAGCATGACCCAACATGACCTATCTAGATGACACATGGCCTTCATCTGAGGTCAGATTTTGAAAATGACTTCAAGAGGTCATCATGTAAGTGTTTCGGCGCCTTGACGAGAGAACACCATGGTGACATATTCGTTGTCCCAACTTAATTAGTTCAAAATCATTTTTTTTTAAATCGTTTTCGTAAAAAAAAACGTACATTTTAACCTTTGCTGGCCTCTGGAGCCTAAACAATTGACCGGAAGTCAAATGTGATGGTATTAAGTTTTTTTTTAACTGTTTTTCGGTATTTTGCTAGGTACATAGCAAGCATATTTCCCGAGATAATGACGAAATTCTTGAGAACAAAAAACTCATATTCCGGACATATTAACCCTCGGTGACCTCTGATCACATCAATTTTGACTTGAGCAAAAAACGACTAAAGTAGTTTCGAAATGATTTTTGACGCACTTTCGAATGCTGCTTTCTGTATTCCGCTATGTGCAATAGGAGCCGACTTAGAAGGGGTGTTCAAACACCTTAGAAGGGGGTGTTCAGACACCCCGCCGGCGCGGCGAAGTTGGCGCACCGGCACGGCGCGGGTTAAAGAATCGTAACGAAGCCTCAAACCTAAAAATAATCCGCAACCGTGCTTCTTTCACGTTCCGAAACACGACCACATCCCACACAATTGTAAATCCTGCGAAAACATCGAAACACCTGAACAATCGTCCCGTTCTCAAGTTCATGTCGCATAACATTACCGCATTTTACCCCATTCTGGCCCGCGTTTTGAACAATGGTCTCTTCCGTGTCAGTTTGCTAAAACGCTGAGGTACGTCAGCGATTGCATTACGGTTCTTTCCTGTCGGGCCATGTCGCGGTGACATCACCAGGTGGTCGTAGGTGGACCCGTCTGGAGGATCGCGGCAAAGGTGAAAAACCTGGGAGAACTCACAACATAACTGCAGAAACTTTTCAGTAGATGTCGTGAGAAACAATGCAGGCGATATTTATCGATCTTTATCGAGCAAGCGGATGTGCATGATTTTCAGACTTTATTGAAAACACCCGTGTATTTTTTATAGATAAGTTCTAATCTGAGTCTCCCGAAATGCTAGGGAAAATAGGCATTATTTATGACAAATTATCGTCAACTGACGAAATATTTGGTATCAAACAAATCTTCCTACATGATTTGGATTTCAATTTCAAATTTCATTTGTGATTTATGACTATTTTTGCGCTAAAATCCCCATCACAGAATAAAGGTCCGGTAAGTGTCAACGTATTCACTTCTCAGCTTCAGCAATACACGTCCGCCGCGCCAGCCCGGCACCATCGGTGGCACCGGCAACAATTATCACGTGACAACAAACGGCACGCCCCACGCGCACTTCCGGTGCGCAAAAAACGCATCCACCACGACTGAAACTATGTGGAACTGCCACGGTGGGACGGTGGGTAGGACGGACACATCGGCACCGAGGCGACGACACTTGGTAATATGTTCAACAAGTTAAGTTACAATGCACCTGGGTAACCAGAGTATCAACGGGCGCATGCAAGGTGTCCCGTGCTAAGCCAGTTTAACGACCATGGCAGGATGGCAATAGCCAGGGGCGAGGCAAATAGGGTGTGGGGGGGGGGGGCTGGAGGTGGTCCAGTGGGATCCCTCCGGATAGTCCCCCCCCCTCCCCACACACACACAGATTCGTAGAATTTCCACACTAACCCTATGCGACTGCCCCTGAACTCCCACCTAGCCCCCAAACACCTGCCTCCTCCCTAAAAAGTGTGCGGCGACACCACTGCTTCTACACACCACGTCGCACCGTCGCACATACCGGACCACACAGGGGCCGGATGCCGGCGAACCGTGTCGGTCGGGGGGGGGGGGGGCGCCGACAACCCATCAGTGGCCGCCGGACTCCCATCAAGGTCACCGCCATCCAAACAAACAGCCCGGACGACAGCACACAGTCCGCCAACGGCCGGCCACCGCCGAACGACGCCACCGCAAAACGCACCCCGACGTCCGGCACGACCTACGAGAACGGCATACGAAAGCGACAACCGTGGGGACCTCAGGTTATTGGAGACGAGGCACCTCATAAGTAAAGACAGCGGCTACCGCCGCTGCCCAACCACGCCAATACGTGTGCATGTAACACGGCGATCGGTTGAGCGTTCACGTGGCGTCCGGGCAGCACCGATCGTCGAGTGGCGGCGGCGGCGGAGGGGGGGGGGGGGGGCCATGGTGCACGGTACCGGTCAGACCGGTCAGCTGGCAGCGCGAGGACGACACGCCCACGGTGCCGTGCACTGTCCGTGTGCTGCACGGTTGTGCACGGTCCGTGCACTGCTACTCGCCGCCCGGCGCCCGGCGTCCGCTCGCCGACAGCCAGACCCGGCCACAGCCGGGAGCCAGCTCAAACCCTGGCCGTGGCAACTTACCACTGGTAAGCCAGTCTGTCATGCAGCCGCGAGGGGAAACGGCCCGGCTGACTTGTCGCGGCCATGCCCAACCGCGGCTCAGCCCAACTGTTGCAGGCCAGCCTTTCGGGCAAGTAAGCCAGTCAACCGAGTCGCACGGAGCAGCGGAGCAGGCGGCCCGGCCCGGGCGGACCAGGCAGACGGGTAGCTTTGTAGAGAAGCGGGGCAACAAGGCGCCAAGCCGACCGCAGACATAAGAGGTGAAAAAATCGAGCAGAATCGGATCTGAGCTGACCGCAGACACTGGAGATGGAAAGTGCGCAGGTGCGCTCGGATTTGGTTCACATTGACCACAGCTTTTGAATCCATGATGCTGTTCCAAAAGTGATACAAAATAATGCAGTTAATATTCCTTAACTTTTGCATTACATGCCTGCAAATATCCGTAGCTTCATCATATGAAGCCCAGCAATAGCGGCGGTCAACTTATGACCCATACCGTACCCGCAATGTACAGTGTTCACACGCGGATAGTTATTAGCGCCCGGAACTGGCCGCAGGTAAATGGTCAGTCCGGATATTTATGGGTGCGGTGTCCTCATCTTCACAGGGCTACATGAAGCTCTAACCGTACCAGCTGTGGACCATAACAGCTACATCAGCGTGACTGGTACCTGGGGTAGACAGACCTCGGGATATCACACAGACCAACCGACACACCCAGCCAGTAGCATAAAACCTGGAATAGAACCAGGGGCAGACGACCAAACCTTAGGACATGACTCCTTCAGCCCCTGGAGGCCTAACAAGCTGACAATGAGAGCATAACTAAGGGCAGATGCACCCTCAGGCATAACAATAGGACAGGTAGGCTCTAAAATGGCATACTTGGTAGGCAGTGGCTGGGGTTATTACTAGAGACAGAAAGATCCTGAGTCATAATCAAATACAGATGGTCCCTCAGGACACAATTAGGGACAAACGCTCCCTACCAGAAACTAGGCTAGAGCAACGAACCAGGAACAACAGTCCATGTGGCAGAGACAGTGGTAAACAACACATCCCAAGAAATACAACAGCTTCGCAGCACACCCGTTAGCTTTACATCATCGTTAGCTTTACTGCCCCCTGTGGCATACCGAGGGACATTCCGGCCATCATCCCGCCACGCGGAAAGGCACTGACATCATCCGGATCCACTGCGCTCTGGTGAAGCGCGGCGCAGAGGCTCATCCTACGGGCCGCGCCCAGCTGCCGCCTCCACCCTTCCGTGTACAAATCGCTGCGTGTCGGCGCCCGTCATTAGCGGCCCCCACGCACGGTGGCCGAGGAGCGGCGCCCTGAGAGGCACCCGACGGGAGGCGCAGGTAGATTCCGGATAAACCGTACAGACCATACCCCACAGACGTCCGAAATCGGCACCAAATCAACACATTATCCTGCTAAAATAAAATCCGAGCAACTTTCGATTAGGTGAGTAGGATTTAAATACACCGTCTAGGAGACAAATGTATTGTTTACGCTTTTTGTGTAACTTCTGGCATTTGCCCGTCTAAAACAAACATTGTCTGCCGTTCTGCATCTGCGAGTGACTGGTGTACGATGCAAGCAGGCCGATGTGGGCGCTGTGTGAGGTACGCAGCGCGGACCTGGAGGAGTGCCGGTGTGCCCCCTGCGGGTCGGCCTTGGGCGCAAGGCCCCACTCTCTTAGATCTAGTCAAGCTTCTGTTGACGGGAGGCTCATTCAATGACCAATCGCGACCGGTTCACAAAGAGCCACCACACGGCAGCGTTCACTGGTGCTCATAGCCCTACTGTGCCGATTGCTTTAGCCACATGGCACGGCATTCAAAACATCTCCGCATATTACATGCAGAAAACCAGACTACAGCACAGCATAGACGTCGCGCAGAGGGGAAGCCATGACGGTATGCACCTGATGTAGACCAGCGGCCGCTGTTGACACCGTTACGTGGTGGGTCACCGGTTCGGTCCGTCCCCCGTGCCTCGGCGGGCGGCCAGCAGGTCAGGTCCACCCGGTCGGCTCTGCATCATCATAACCCAGTTAACGGCACCCCACCACCACCGCCACCGCCGTTCGCCGCCGCCTGCCACCCGGCGACAGGGGACAGTCGCGTCATCCGCGTCACCGGTTGGCGGCGTCGCTGACGCGCGCCAGGGGCATCGGTGACGTGCGTCATCGGTTCCATCAGTCCGTCCATCGGCAATGTCATCAGCCGGTCAGCTGGCGTCGGTCAGGGATCTCCGCCCGTCGCCGAGATGGCGGCCGATACCAGCTACCCGGGATTGCTCACACATGCGGGACGTACACGAGTGTTTCTTAAGATGATGTGCGCCGCTCCCGGACATGTCAATCTGAGTGACATTTGGCCCGCCGTCTCCGATGTCGGAGATGACACGAAGGGCTGCGACACGACCACTCCCCGGAAGTCGGAAAGACGGAGCCGGAGGTATTCCAGAGAGAGGATTCTTCCCATTACACCCATGATATGCTTAAGGTTGAATACCGAAAATGTTAGGAATGTGAGCCCTCCATCTTCCATCCTCCACCCCCCCCCCCCCTTCCTCGTCTCATCAGCGCCTCCGACGCCTATGACTAAAAGTCAACGCCAGCAGACTCGACAGCGCGTTCGCCGCCAGGACACATCCATGACTCCCAAATTTCCACGAATCCGGGCTTCTGGTCGCGAGTCACAGGCACATATCGGCGCCGTGATGGGTCGCCGACTCACTGCTCCGTCCGACAAGCAGACGCCGTACGCCACCGGTCCCAGATCCGCCAGAGAGCCAGGCGGTCGCCCGACCCAGTGCGCGGTGATGTCATGTGTTTTGATACGGGCGCTGGTAACGACCAGCGAGTACGAGCGCTGATTACGAGTATGTATGCGGGTCGGGTTGGTCTGGATATCGGCAAGAGGGATGTGGGGGGGGGGGGGGGAGGATGGTGGGTTAGGGGGTGTCCTGACGACCTTGGGGGTTTCGTCTAGTTCCAGGCCACCCATGACATGCCTTACATCTGTCTTAGGGGGAGTGTTGAGTGTTGAGTCCAATGAGGTAGCCCACCTGAAGAGAGATAGTTGAGGAGCTGTTCAGCAACCAGACCAGTTTGCAGTACAGTCTGGACAAGGAGCAATAAAACAGTCTATAGTACACTCCAAAAAGACCATAGGACAGCGTGTGACAGACCATAGGACAGTTTGTTTGTTTATTGGGGGGTTACGGGCGCGTCGACGGCATGGGTCATTTTGCGCCCAGACCATAGGACAGTCTGTGACAGATAATAGTACAGTCTGTGACATCATAGTGCAGTATATGACAGGCCATAGTACACCCCAGACAGCCCATAGTACAGTCTTTGACAGACCATAGCATTTGGACCAGTCTATAGTGCAGTCTGTAATAGACTAATGTCTTTGGACTATCCTGTAGTGCAATGTCTAGTGCAATCTGGTGTGCAACAACTTCTCAACTTCAACATCCCAACAGATTATACTTCAGATCACACAAAGCCAAGATCAGATGGTCAACATCTCATATGGGACCTGTTAAGTCTCACATGTATCTGGCCACATCATATCCTCTGCAGACATTGCTGTTACACACCTTGTTTGTTTGCTGATTGAGGTTTTAGGGCATGACAACTGCAGAGGTCAATTTGTGCCCATGCTTTCACACCACAGAGGCAAAATATTGCATCAGCATCTGCATCACGGGAGCCCTGGCAGCCACAAACCGGAAGAAGCTGTCAAGGCGGGATGCAATCTTGTTCTGTATGCATAGCCAAACACCTGACAGATGCAAAAATGTTTGTCATGCAAATCAGCAGCTACAAGATCTCAATGTTAGGAATATACATGTGCACATGGGCCACATGCATGAGTAAGAGTCGTCCCCCTTAGAACCCCTATTTGTGAATGCTCCCACCAAGTGTATTGTGTGACTACTATGGCAGAGTTTGTCATAGTCTATCATGTTGGTTGAATCAAGAGCTTTAATCTTCCATTTCTGTTTCAAAGAAATCTATAAGTTTAAATTCATCAAAACAACAAATAAAACAGAAATGATACAGAAATGCTAACAGGCATAAAACAAAATTGTATTGTAGAAACTCCAATAGTCGATAAAGAAGCACAAGTTGCAAGGCCTTCCAGCACAAACAGTCAGCATTGGATATGTAATACGCTGTAGAGCACAAGGCATCAATATAAGCAGTGTACCGCTATTGCATGCCTGATGCCATTTTTTGTTTGACAGCGCCCACCAGCCTGAGTAATGTATATGATAAGGGAATGCATGCTATCCAACTCAGTATCTTGCTTGTTGATTATCAAATACAAAATGCAAGAGTTTAGTTATCACAAACAGGCTATCAAGTTTGTTGGAATCTATTTCATGCATTCCAATGGTATGAAGCAGGCAAAATAAATAAATGTTTCTTCAGTCTTCTAAAACTTTTCATGATTTGTGTGATATGGTACTTATCACAATGCACCAGGAAATGATTGAAAAGTAATTCCAACTTGATTGTGTCAAGAATGCAAAAACATCTCAGGGAGTAGGGAAGTGAATATGCAGCTGCTCCTTAAATGTTCACCTCATTAATGTCAATGTAGGACTGAGGAAATGTTGAGCAGCACACTATCAAACTCTTGATGCAAAGTGAGCAATGCAAAACATTGCACAAAACATGTCTCAAAAACATTCAATGCTGCAGCAGATTGTCCTAAGAATTGAAGATCGCTTCACACATTCATCAGCACCATGTGACCGCCGTTTCATCAGTCTTGTGATCTTAAAATAAATACATTAAATATCCAGTTATCTTTGGTATCAATGACAAAAAATGTGGTTTGAAGCAGATCCCATTCTCAATTCTCATTCTACAAAAATTGCTCAATAGTCAATTTTGAAACTCTGACACAAAGTTGAAGTATTGATCCCAATCTTGCCTTACCTGTCAATGGCAGACTTGAACTTGCCTAATGAGACAGCAACTCACATGGCATAATACAAAATCCAATCTAAATATCCCTGGGGCAAAATTCCTAAATTTCAAAGGGGCATGCTAATGCCAACATAATTGAAGCATATCAGCCTTTATTATCATGCATAGACAGGCATTGTGTGGCCCTTAGGCCTGTCAAACAAAACTATGTTGCAAAAAGTCTGAATAGGCATGAAGAGAACTGAAGAGAACTGACAGGCAATTTCATAAATCAACACAAATTCAAATACCGTCAAAGGGTTAGCCCGATCAATGGATGGGAGGCATGAGTGAAGGTCAACTCCAATGCGTCACAAATGAATCACACTGACGTCACCGCATCACCTGCTCGAACCAGGCGAATATTCCGTGCTCACCTGATATCTAACGCCGCCTTACTGAAGAATCCAATGCCCTCACTGTGTCAGACGTCTACTTGTGACACCAAATCACACACATCACATCTTTGCGATCCGCACCGGACACGCACCACACTGAGCCCCACACCCGCGATCCCGACCGTTGTTTACGTCTCCATCCCAACGGCTACTATGCTGCCATATCGTATTCCGGGAATCCTTTATTATGGCCACTTTTTACCTTCCTGTCACACGAAATTTGCTTTAAATTTGCTTTTTCAAATGAAACGTTGTTAGATCGAAGACAGACAACAGCCCTACAACTTTCGGGCCATTATTTTAATATCAGGTGTGATTTACACCCTTGAACTTGTCTTCTTTGTACTGTCACGAACGCACATCCCAGCGCATTGACATTGCTCCAGACATGTGGCGCCATCTCTACCACTTATGCCCGCTAGGGACCGCCACGATACAGCTCTTGCCGTATACGGACCAGTAACGCGTGTGGGCTCATCTTGAGCTGTTAATTTTGTCCACATCACGCCTTTTCTTTTACTGTACATCCGTGAACCTAATTTTCAATTATGCGGAGGAGGGAAGGAGGGGAGCAGAGGAGATGTCATCTCCCAAAAATATATCCTAAACACAGGGGGGGGGGGGGGGGGGGGCCC
>JARFNZ010114680.1:0-12694 GCA_031763405.1 Balanus nubilus | reverse complement strand
ACGAATGACCTTGCAGGCCATCTGGAACACATAAATAACACATCTCAGGCAGTAGTAGAGATTGCATATTCCTACACATCCCACAACCTTTTCGCACCTTTCCTAAAAAAAGAATAACCCAGGTCATCTCAGGTCAGGCTACCAGCCACCAGGTCAGGTCAACTGACCTCACTTCAAAAAAAGTTCGAGGTTGTGTCATGGCCAGTGTTTGAGGGATAGCTAGGGACATGAAACTTTCAGGATTGAATAAGCGCATCAGTACCTACAAATCGTATATCTCGGATTTTCGACGTCGTTGACCTCAGATCAGGTCAATTTCGTAACCTGCCAATGGATGAATTTCACAATCTTCTTGTGCGCACTAGATCAGACGAATTGATTCGAATCGTGTCCAACTTGGCCATTATTGAGGACCTAATTACAATTTTTGATCAGCGACCCCTGTAAAGGTCATCTGAGGTCACCCGAGGTCATTTCCGACTTTTTGCTGATAACTTTTGATAGAGAAGATAAAATATTGCGTGCAGAAGGCACCAATATGTTCGTCACGTCAATACACATCGACTCATATGCAGGATGACCAAACTTGACCTATCAACAATACCAGCAATACCAATTTGACCAACAGGTCAAGGTCACCACGTAAACTTGACCTGGGTTCAAATTTTGAAACTGACCTCCAAAGGTGATCATGTGTATGTTTCGACATGCCTCGACGACAGAAACATGATGGTGTCAAAATAAATGTTCTATCTTGAATAGCTAAACAAAAATCGTGAAAAACTGTTTGAGAAAAACAGCCATTTAAAATTTTGGTGACCTCTGGAGTCTCACCTTTTGATCTGATCTCAAATCTGACGAAAAATGTAACCGGAGCGTTTTAAGAGCTATCGATTGCCTTTTTGGATTCTTCCTAGGTGTCACAGATCCCGAGATATCGAAGGATTTCTGGATCAAGGTCCCTAAGAAATGGGAATAACTGGAAACTTTGACCTTTGCTGACCTCTGGTGACCTCAATGTCGACCTGAGCGAAAACACGATCCAAGTATTTTTTTAGATTATTTTGACGAGCTTTAGAACGTTTATTTTGTCCACGTCCCATAGGAGCCG
Organism: Balanus nubilus; assembly: GCA_031763405.1. Lineage (NCBI taxonomy): Eukaryota > Metazoa > Arthropoda > Thecostraca > Balanomorpha > Balanidae > Balanus > Balanus nubilus. The sequence continues at coordinate 11,583 of JARFNZ010114680.1, read as the reverse complement.
AGATCGAGGGGTGTTCAATCCCCCCCCCCCCGCAGTCGTGAAAAATCCCGAGTGCCAGCGGGGCGCGGGTTAAGCCTTTTACTTTGCCTATGTACTTTGCCTCGTATTTGGGACAAATAGCTTGTAACGTTTTTATGTATTAACACCCTGTAGTTGTTTCCATCTACCTACAGCTTCAATGCCAAAAACTAGCCAGTTAAGTCCGATATTTTCATTTTGCCTCGCTCAACCTTCCAATCGTGCACGCTTTGAGCCGGCAAAACATTAACACTTCTTCGAAATCATTCGAATCAAACTGATGTCGAGTTGCGGATTGGTGAAGACTTCATACCACTGCTTAGCATTGGTGAAGGATCCTTCACCAATCTGAAACATTGGTGAAGGGTATCCTTCACCAAAGAGATACGCTCCTACACCCATGGAGATGCTTGTGGGTGCCAAGATGCCAACGTCGGCCCGATGTCGGCTGGTTGTCAGCTTAACCTCGGCATATGCGGACATGTCCACTCTGGAGCTGACTTCGCGCCGACAGCGGGACGACATGTAGCCGACGTCGGGATGACGTCGGCCTGTTTACTGGGGACCTTTGACCTTTCTTTGACCTTGAAATCAAATTCCTCGGATTTGCACTTTGTCGGCACGGTGAGAAACGCTAGGGCGTTTGTTGTTTCTGGATCATTCAATAAATGCATATTTTAATTTTTTTTTCTTCAAATTTACGTGTTTTTTCTCAAAATAAACTTGACCTTGACCTAGCATAAGATCAAAGAAGATATGGGGTAAAACTCGATCATCTCTTCATCAGGTGGCAACATTTATATAAACCACATATCACACTCATTACATCACAACATGTCAACGCACTTCAAGTAGCACGGTGGCAACATCCCGAAGTGAATCAACAGCCTCGCACTGCTTTCATGAGTGAAGGCACTCTGCGATCGCGCATTCAACAAACTCATCTATGTGGCTAGATTGCGACTAATGCAGGGTTAGCGTAGTCAAAAATTGACCGCATGGCACGTTAGCATGTCGAAAGTACGGCCGAAAAAGGCAGTCAGCACTCAAGCATACTGCATACATGAAGCTTTTGTAGGTACAATAACAGCCTTTCACGTTATCTGCCGTACAAAGGTAAGGGTAGCTCGGTTTTTGGCGAAATCGATATATTGGTACCAGCCGATATCTATCTCCGACAGCGTCGACTGAAACCAAAGAAGTTAGGTTTTATATGTAACTTCTTGATATGTAATAATTTTAATTTTGACAAAATGGGACATTTGGTAACCAGGCGCTAAAAGAGGACCGATATCCCAGGGAAACAAAGGGAAAGTCAAAATTACTGCACGTGCCGTGTTTTTTCATCGACCCAACCATATTTCGACTCTCAGCAATGGAAGAAAAGGGCATCTTTGTTTCCTTATATATAGTATAATCCCATTGAAGACAGTTTCAGACAGGTACTGTATCAAGAACTGCATCAAAGGTGCCAAATATACACTACTGCATATAGGTACAACTGACTTTACGTACCCGGCATACCACCCAGTCGAAACAATCTGTCGTCCTAGAGGGCATCATCCCCACCGACACCTGAGCTGCCCTTTTTCCTTTGGACGACAGTCGTGGTGCACACATTTCTCACAATCTACAGGGTGTCCCGAAATTGATTGTCCCTTTCCCACATTCATCTAAAAAGAAAACAAATACTGTTCGGTTCATGGTTTCTCTACCGATGCATCCTTCCCTCAGTCGGATACACTCCCTCGGGGACTCTCACACCCCGGTCACGAAGTTGTCCGGTGGCGTGTCGCCAGTCTTGAATGGTTCCTTTATGCTCCCGGGCGAACGCCAACTTTGCGTCGTTTTGCGTCTGTTTGTGGCACCACTTTTGCTTCACATTTATGCTCAGTGAGAACCGAGCATTACTCAGTTGCCTGCATTTTTCCGGTAAAACTTCAATAAATTGCGTACTCATTAGCTCAGACGTCTTTGAGTGAAGGTAGGAGATACGAAAGCCAGACTATAGCTTCGTTTGCTTCCACCATTTTCGACTGGTGGCGCGGCTTCAATGGTTTGCGGTGCAGAGACATGATCAGGTAGTTGTGGACGGCCGTCTTGGACACCGGTTAACCCTTCGTAGTCAGTAACTCGTATTGGTTCCGCTGGCGTGCAGGGGGAGAACGACTAAGTGACCAACGGCCAATCAACTTCGGGACACCCTGTAAGGCACTAAGTACTTAAAACAACCCGTGGCCTAACCCGTAAACTACACACACTACAGACGATCCTAAAATCATACAACCCGTGGCCCAACCCGTAAACTACTCACACTACCGACGATCCTAAAATCATACAACCCGTGGCCCAACCCGTAAACTACTCACACTACCGACGATCCTAAAATCATGTGAATAGCAAAATCCTGAAGACATCTTCAAGCTCACATTGCATTGGATTCTAGCACATAATTCGTAACATGTAAATGGTCGCACGTAACACTTAAAAAGCGAATGTGCAAAATACTTCACAATACTTCACTGGTAGAGGGCAAGAAGTAAGAAATGTCAAGAGGGGGGAATATCACGACATATGTGGAATAAACCTCACAAGCCTTTCCGGACGTTCATTCACACGGAAAAAAGCGAAATCAACTCGGCGCACATCCCCGATCACCGCCGTTACAGTCAAGTATCGGATCTATGGCGTTCGATCTAGCTTCCTCTGTCCCAGTCATACGACGGGAGAAGACATGCAGCTTCATAACTATGCTGGTTGGAAATATTATTGCACTTTCTAAGTTGTAAGTTATATCATGGAAACTATTATCGACTATGGCACAGGCTGAAGCTGAGCAGTGGTAACCCAAATTTGGGAGTACCTCCGAGATCTGATCTGATCTGATATACCCCGACCCACGTCATCAGCGGTCATTGATCTGATATATCCCGACCCACGTCATCAGCGGTCATTGATCTGACATACCCCGACCCACGTCATCAGCGGTCATTGATCTGATGTACCCCGATACACGTCACGGCGCCAGTCATTTACTGGCTGCCGCTGCGTCGAGACCGTCCGGCACCCCACGTGTTACCGCCGACCCACCGCGATCCCCCACTACGCAGCCCAATGTCACCTCCGTGCCGGGATGTGACCCACACCCACGTCTCTCGCAGTCCCAGACGTCCTCCGGCTTCCTCAGACATCTCTGTTTCCTTGCAGCCTGCCCAGCAATCTCAGTTCCCCTGCAGCCTCCTCGGACATCTCAGTTCCCCTGCAGCCTCCGCCGGAAGGCCAGCGCTGAGCGACTAAGTGCCCTTGCGGCAGCTCTGTGTCAAGACTTCGTGGGTCGTCCAGGACAGCTCAGACCCGCTCAGCGTTTGAAGGGGCACCAGGGGCGCAGTCGGGCCGATCAGCACTCGGCAGTACCGGCGGCTGTGATCTGCGGCGACACCGCAGTCCCATTCCGGTCCTGCAGCGGCGCCGCAGCCCCATTCCGGTCCTGAGGCGACACCGCAGCCCCATTCCGGTCCTGCAGCGGCGCCGCAGCCCCATTCCGGTCCTGAGGCGACACCGCAGCCCCATTCCGGTCCTGCGGCGGCACCGCCGACCCGTCCCGGTCCGGGTCGCTGTCAGTCGACACCCCCTCGTCAGTGCCGGACCGCTGCCCCTTGTGGCCATCCCCCGGCGCCGCGTCAGAGCCCAGCAAGGGCCGACCCTCTGGCGGCGCCTCCTCCCCGGGCCGGCCGGCTGGAGCTGTGACGTCACCACCGGCCAGCGAGCCGTCCTCCGGGGACCCAGCCGGCTGGCGGCCCTCCTTCAAGGCGTAGGCGGCGAAAAAACACCACCTGTGGGGAATGAGAGGAAGTCAGTCCCCATGGAGGTCAGGTCAGCACAGCTTCGATTCGTGAACAGTCTAGTATGCAAGGCACCTGAGTTTGGCTGAGCTAAGCACTAAAGCCCGCCCCAGTAGCTCAGTTGGGAGAGCGCTGGGCTTTGACAACCCGGTAGTAAGAGCCCGGGTTCGAGTCGCTTCGTAGCTCGCTATTTGCTCCTGACTGGGATGGCCTGCGGTCGGTGGAAGCGGCGACACTCAAGGCCAGTTGACGTGTTCGGCTATATTGGGCACGTTAATCTCTCGTCTAAAATCTGCCGGCTATCCGGAATTCCCTGGTCAGACGGTAGGGGTCAGGACTTGTGTAACAAGCTCTGCTTAGCGCGGGTTCTGATCTCGCAAATCTGTCCATTCAAAAGATTCGGACTAAATTTATAATAAAAAAAAAACAGTCCACACAGCGTCAGTGAATACAATATCGCCGTGTTCCTCACCCTATGACCCAGAAGAGAAATGAGAGTATGATGAGGATTCCGAAGTGGCTGGCGCGTGGCACACAGACCACCAGCAGACACTTGGCCATGTCCATGGTCATGTTGAGCGAGCTCTGGACGCCTGAGACGGCGCCGCGGCGACTCTCGGGGACCCGCTCCTGGAGCAGCTGGGTCACGCTCAGGTCACTGACCCACAGGCCTGAAACCCACAGAGATCAACCCAGGCTTTGATCAGCTTTGACCGCGCAGCACAGGTAGGGTGGTGTCTTGTGGGCGCTTGGCGGCCGCCGCTGGTGCTTTGCAGTTTTCCTTTGGGGCGGGTCAGCGGTGTCACGGCGAGGGGAACGGCGAGACTATCGGTGGCGGTTGGGGTCGACTGTTGGGAGAGGTGCCTAGGACAGCCACCAGGCAGTGCACTGATCCCAATTATTGTTCAGCATGTATAATTGTTTGATTCAAATACACTATGACTTTGACTATGACCGTCTTATACAAACCCTGCCAACCAGACCAGACATAGTGCTGAACATCAACAAGTCAGAGACACCGTACTGAGGTCACTGACCTGAGGGGACACAGCAGAGGTCACTGACCTAAGGGACACAGCACAGAGGTCACTGACCTGAGGGGACACAGGTCACTGACCTACATACCTAAAACCGAAGACATCTCAGTTGGGCAATAGATCCGAGTGCTACCGACATCTTAGCATCTTACATCTTACATCATCACCAACATCTTTGCATCCGTAGATAATGAAGATTGATGAATGCTGATAACAAGGGCGCCGCAGCTACTAAAAGTAAACGAAGTCGGCAATTCCGTATAGTTCCAACCCCGACCCGACATCCCCTTGATGCCAACTCTCCCGTACCAGCCCTACCCGACCATCCCTCCCGCGGCTGGCCGCCACTCACCGAACCTGGCCAGTATGATGCCGCAGAACAGTGTGATCACCGACAGACGCGACTGCGGCCCGGCCGGGTCGGCCAGCGGCCAGAAGGCTGTGCCCGGCAGGAAGGCTGAGGCCAGGCTCAGCGTCTGGGCCAGCACGGCCAGGCTGAAGCCGATGATACCGGCACGCTGTGCAGGCAGGGAGGGGGCGTTCAGGTAGTACTCGCAAGGTACAGTATGGTGTCAGGAACGGAACACGAGGGGCGCCGGAGCACCCGAGAGGCAATAGTGATCACAGCCACAGGGACAGGGGTCCTGTTCTCACAAGGCACAGCATGACATGAGCACGGCCAGACTGAATCGTGACAGCTGAGAACAACATCTGCGGTAGTCGCGTGGGCATGACAACTGCATTCAGCACCCGTAAACCCCAACCGATTACACTTCACCCTAGGCCCCGGCGGCCGTAGCGACGGCAGGCGGCCTACTCAAAAACCTACTCCAGTCACATAATCTACAGAACACGTAGATTATTTGACTATGTTTTATGAACATTATGAGACTATGGCTGCCCGCTACCGTCCTGGCTTCCTCCCTCCTGGAGGGTGCCGGGACGCCGGCCGGGCGATGGGGGGGGGGGGGGGCGTCTCACCGTGACACCGACGCTGCGCCGCAGCCTGGGGAAGCAGAGCGAGCCGCAGATACCGACGAGGGCGCCACCAGCGGTCAGAAGACTGAGCGTGGACTCGGTCAGGCCCTGGGTGTAGCCGTAACCTGGGGGAAGGCACGGCGCGACCGTGAAGACGTGGCCGGAACACCAGGGAGAAGTCACCGTTCAGCACAGCAAACTTTCCCCGGGAACGTGGCATGACAATACGGTACGCCGAGTTTGATCTCCGACTCAGTTGACCTGCGACTTACTGTTGGTGGTGGTGGTGTGTGTGTGTGTGTGGGGGGGTATTTTTGTTCCCCCCCCCCTCCTCCCGTTGCTTGCAATGGCTCCTGAGTCCTCAAGTAATGGAAGTATCGTTGCCAAACTTACGTCCCTTCCATTCACAGCAATTCTACACATGTTGACTGAAGACAAATTTTGAGGTCATGATAGATTGACCGGAATAACGTCAGTAACGTCATCTTCGAAAAAAATACATCTGAATATTGACTTCTTTTCATACAAATAATGAGCATAATGTTATTCTATCTTCCCTTAAGCTTAATAATAATGCTCAAAATAACGTTTGATAATATCAAAGTTTGCGGAAAACGATGTAGAATACACTTTTTATGATAAATGTAAATGTCATCAAATACTGTAAAATGAATCGCGCTATCAAACTACTATCACGATTTTCAAATACCTGCAAGATATAATAAAAAAGTTTAAGAAAAATAATTTCAAATGTTGAAATTTTGCATTATTAAAAAAAAACATTCAAAACAGGAATAGATGTGATAGACACGTGTTAGATGAAAACACCTATGTACCAAATCTGAAGTTGATATATATAAAAACGACTTAGTAAGGAACTTTCAAATGCCCTAAATGCGACTTGTCATGACATTTTTTTATGGATTTCCAAGCATTCAGTTTTTCTCGTTTTCTTCAGATTTCCATCGCTATTTCGCGCGAGAAAGCCAACAACCGGGACGTCCATGCAAATGTCCAACTTGTTGTCTTTGGCCTGATCTGTGACGTCATCGGTGACCCCGAGATCAACAACATCGATTTGTCCTCGATAAATTTTCCAGGGCTATCGAATGCCGTTTGATTTGTCAAAATCAAACTAATTTGATTTTGATTTTTCCAAATAAAAATCAAGAGATCAGAGGCAGGGGAGGGGGAGGGGGAAATAGCCCCTTCCTCCAGTAAGTCGTGTTATGGAAATACCCCAGTGATGCGCAGGTTAATGAGTCACCATCGGGTGAGAAGCCATCAGGAGGCAATGACACACGAGTTACGAAACACTGCACTGAGTAAATGATTTGAAACTGAGGAGTATACAAATGTCACTCAATATATGCATATAATTCGAGCTTATAGGTTAGCTGCTTTGCAAGCTCCGAAACCCTTATAGGCCCCCAGTCCCAGTCCCGTCGCCAGCCGCCACCTACCGGCAGTGATGTAGTCAAATCCCAGGACGGTCATGTAGAGACTGGCGAGAGCTAGGCCGGCCAGGCAAAAGCTGGAGCGGAAGTAGACGGTCCAGCCGTGCCGCATGTCAGCCAGCCGACTACCGAGCCAGCCGCAGCAGCCGGCGGAGGAGGCGGCCGGCGACCCTGTCCCGACACTGCGACCGGTCAGTGGACCGAACGGCGGTCAGTCAAGGAGCTGAACGGCGGTCAGTCAAGGAGCTGAACGGCGGTCAGTCAAGGAGCTGAACGGCGGTCAGTCAAGGAGCTGAACTCCCCAGCCGTCAGTAGACTAAACACTCCCTCTTAGACTAGACACTCCCTCTTATCACTGACCCCTGCATCAGTCAAAAGACGTTCTATCAGCTACATAACCAACCACGACACTACTAAGTTCACTATGAGACTGCGAGACTCGGCAGCACGCGATGACCGATCCACTGCGCCACAACACCAACAGGACGCCTGTCCCGACTCTGTTCCTCACCTGCCGGTGACGTCGGCAGCGTTCTGCCGCTCCTCCGCCGCCGTCCCCGTCCCCGCGCCGGCCGCGCCATTCGCCGGCTCCGTCACGTCGGTGGCGCTGATCGCCTGCTCGTCCCGAGGCTGAAGCTCTGCCGTCTTCAGCTGCTGCGGCATCTTTGGGCGCGCCAGCTGCGGCACGCTGCGGTAGACGCGGCGCAGCAGAGTGTACTCGACAGCCAGCGAGACCAGGTTCCAGCCGGCCATGAAGCCGGCGGCCGCCACCGGCGAGAGGAACGTCATCAGCTGGCCGACCAGCACCGGCGCCAGGATGTACGTGCCCTGGTCGATCGTGCGGAAGGCAGAGTTCATCCCTGAGGAGTGATAAGGGGGAGGGGTGCTGGCTAGGAGAGGGATCGGACAAGAGATTGTCGTGCGGCGTAACCACAGATGTCTTTAATGTTCACCGGATGCTAATGATGTGGTGTCGAGGTCATATTTACCAGACTAAACTAGCCGAAATTCGTTACAGATATCTCATATCTGACCAGGGCAGACCCCAACAGTCCAACACTCAACAGACCCTATCGGAGGTCGACACTCATCCAAATCCGATCTAACCTACCAGACCAATCCTGACCCGCCCCGAGGAAAGCGACCGGACCCCGCCCCCGGCCCGTGCGCCGTCGGGAAACTCACAGGCGAGCGTGTCGCGGTCGCCCTGTGCCATCACCACCACCCAGTCCTTCTCGATGGTGATCTTGTTGGCGACGGTCGCCAGGGCGGCCACGTCAGCCAGCAGAATCACCAGCACCTGCCGGGCGGCCGCAGACGCCGGGATGGCAAAGCATACACAGACTTGAGGTGAAATGGGAGTGCGAGAGGTTAGAATGTCAGCTCAGAACTTGAATATTTGTCTCCCCTTTTATACCAACAAAAAGACTACTAGAATCGAAGATATAAACTGTGAAAATAACTGACGGGGAAACAAATTGACATATATTACTTCTTTTTATAGAACAAAAGTAAGCAGTGAAACGTTGGGCAAATTTTCAGTCACCATATATGTACGCAATTAAGCATCCAACAATCCAAACAGTTTCACTGTCCATTTCAATATCCTTTTCCCGCATAGTGCTGGTTCGTTCCCTTCCTGGCTCCTCCCAGCAGCGGTGTGCTGACAGTCTGATCTAGAGGAAGGTCCAGCAGCCTCTCTGACCTGTAGCATCTCCAACTGATCTGGAGGGACCATGTGACTGACCTGGAGGGCCCCCACTGACTGACCTGGAGGGACCCTCTGACCTGGAGGGACCTTCTGACTGACCTGGAGGGACCCTCTGACCGACCTGGAGGGTCTCTCTGACTGACCTGGAGGGCCCCCACTGACCGACCTGGAGAGTCTCCCGTCTGACTGACCTGGAGGGATCCTCTGACTGACCAGGAGGGCCCTGTACTGACTGACCTGGAGGGTTCCCCACTGACCAGCCTGGAGGGTCCCTCTGACTGACTGACCCGGAGGAACCCTCTGACCGACCCTCTGCCCGACACCTGGAGGGACCCACTGACTGACCTGGAGGGTCCCCCCACTGACTGACCTGGAGGCTCCGCCCACTGACTGACCTGGATGGTCCCCCTTCTGACCAACCTGGAGGCCCCCCTCTGACTGACCTAGAGGGTCCCCCCACTGACTGACCTGGAGGGCCCCCACTGACTGACATGGGGGACCCTCTGATTGACCTAGAGGGTCTCTCTGACTGACCTGGAGGGAGCATCTGACTGACCTGGAGGACGGTGTGCCAGGCGCCGGCCGTGTACTCGGCGAACTGCAGGCTGACCATCAGCAGGATGGCGCAGGAGCAGACGGCCGAGTTCTGCACCAGCAGTGACAGCTGAGCCGCTGTCGGACAGACAGACAGACAGCGACAGGCGTCAGGCTTCACAGGGACACACGCCGTATACATCCCTCAGTCACCGTAGGGCCAGCCAGAATTGAGATATTTCATCAAAAGTCAAACTATCCCGGAACCAAAGCATCGCATGGATCGCCGCTACAAAGTCAGGACTCGCGAATGACCATACACAGTGGAATCTGAGGTGGTAGGAGAAATGTTTCATGCTCATGTAACATCACATGTATACGTCATAGGCGTGGATAAACACTGTATCTGTACTGGCGACCCAGCCCTACAAAGGGCTGAAGTGAGGGCAGGTACTCGGCTAACCTCTAGCCGCTCGGTGCCCCTAACCCCCCCCCCCCCTCCCAACATACAAGGACATATACTGACCTCTGAGACGGGCGGTGGTGTCCACCCAGCGTCCGACGGTGGCGCCCAGCGCGATCACAGACACCGAGATGACCAGGCCGTAGATGGCGGTCAGCCGCAGCGAGTCGGGCGTGGCGTACACCATGTACAGGCCGACGGCGAACGTCCACATACGGTCTCCCCAGGCGGAGAGGCTGGCAGACAGGTACATGGTGTGTCTCGGCCGCCATCGGGGCGCCATTCCGGGCCGGACCTGGCTGCGCCGACACCGAGCTGCAGCGACAGCATCAGGCTACTGGTTAACAGGATCAATAATTGAAGAGCATGGACACTGGGCATCGGTTTGAATGAAGAGATGAGGACAAAAATAAGGTAAAACAAAAAAAAAGAGAGAATAGAACAAATGTAGGATGAGAAATTGTAGTGTTTTGGAGAGGGAGAGATAACATATAGGAAGAAGCGGAGATATGGTAGAAGTGGAAAATGGCACTTGTCCTGTTCCACTATTGCCGGTGGAGAGGGAGACAGGTTGGTACTTTAGAGTGTTGCAGATGGAAAAAGGAAAGGGCTATGCATGTGCATGTGTGTGGGGGAGATACTTGTAGATGATAGCAAGGTGATCGATCCCTGTGGCACAGGTTGCTGTGCATTGTGCAATATCCCTGCCAGACTGCAAAGTTTATATTGGCCATTTTCACAATGCTTATTTATCTGGTCCTAAACCATTTCAAGTTTCGGCATTCATACCTGCAGCGCTCGGCACTCGTTGGCACCATGCCAGTAGCAAGGTTAGGTCTCTCCGGCTAAACAGCTGTCAGACCGAGCTATGGTCCGACTCATCGAGCCAGACCAAATGCTAAAGTACAAAAATTAACAAATGCACTGTGTAGCCGGGGTCAGGGTAGTCTAGTGGTGTGTGAATAAGTAGTAAATTCGCACACCAAAAAATGCATTTGGTGTGTGAACAGGTAATAATAAAGCGAAGTATCGCCAAGTATGGACGTGCACCAGCATGCTTACCAAAGTAGATGCTTACCAAAGTAGATGCTTACCAAAGTAGATAGGATAGAGGAAAAGGGAACAGGATGCTCATAGGGTGCTGCCTCTTCTCAGTATCTTTGACAGATGTTGACGCCTTACGGTTATCGGGTTTGTGGAAGGCCCGAAGGCCTGAGGTACCCGTTCTCACCGAGCTCTTAACTTCAGATCCTTTTTCATCCCGTGTCAGGTATGAGATACCAGAGGTGGGCCCAGTGGGCATCCAGATCCGCTCCGAACCCCATTCCGGCCCCTCGCCGCCTGCAACCTCCCTGGCGCTGTCCCCAGCCGGGGGGGAGGGTCCGGCTGCCGGGCTGGACCGGGCTGCCGCGCCGGCCGCCCCGCCGGTGTGTGGTGTCTGCTCGTCGTCGGGAAAGAGGAGTGAGGCGCCCGGCGCCGGCGGCGTGTTCGGGCCGCTGCCTGCGCTGCCGTCTGAGCGTTGGCCGTTGCCGCCGCCGCTGCT
>JARFNZ010114570.1:0-12695 GCA_031763405.1 Balanus nubilus | reverse complement strand
ATGACATATTGTATATATGACGTCTTCAAGAATATTACATTTAGGTGTAGGTATATAACATTTTACATATAAATTATCAGATTCTCAAACGGTTTCATCTCTATTGGGCCTTGGCCTAAATATTATGAGTATCACTGGGTCTGGTCCTAAATATTATGAGTACCACTGGGTCTGGTCTGGACCTGGGCCGGGACTGAGAGTTGATGGGCCCAAGACGAACACATCAGGTCATATCGACATCATGAGAGCGAGCTATTTTAGCAAGTCTAACAGTATCCAAGTAAATAAACATGACAGAATCATTTCACACAGTAACCGCTTCACACACCGTCACGCACCTGATCGGTATACGTCTTCCCCCATCCGCAGATCTCGGCTCGGGCGTCCACGAACGTGTTGCCGACCTCCGTTCTCCTCGGCAGGCAGATGGGCCTCACGTGCTTCGTCCAGGGCACGTCCTTGGGTAGCTTCACAAGGCCCACGTCGTGCTCCTTGGCCAGCCGGGTCCAGTATGGGTGCACCCGGTAGTCACTGGACTCCATCTTGAGCGTCAGGTTGGTTTCCTTGGAGACGTCCAGGTAGCCCATGCTGATGGTGGTGGAATCGGCGTAGTCGATGCAGTGGGCGGCCGTGAGGACCCACCGGCGGGAGATGAGGCTGCCCGTGCAGTAGGTGGTCTTGGTCTGCGCCCTGGGGGAGTCGGAGACCAGGTAGACCACCCAGGGGTAGCTGCCAGGCAGGGCGTCCTCTCCTCCAAACACCCGAGCCTGGACGCCAGGGCCGGCCAGGCCGCAGCCCTCTGTAACATGACCGGAGATCGTCACACTGGGGGAGTGGAGAGAAAGGCAGGCACGAGGATGGCGAGCTACTAAACTGAAAATGATGAAATGTTCACTAAAAAGAAAGGATCGACTCAACACGAGCACTCCCCAAAAAATATTCATAGTAAAATTTCAAAAATCCAGAAAAAAATTTAGCAACATGATTCAGAGTCGGCAAGTAGAGTAAAACTCTCCAATTTACGTTCGAACTTCCAATAAGTATCTCCACGGATAATATATATACGAGAGTATATGTATTATCCGTGGTATCTCAATATTTTCCTTGTGATCTGAAACTCGTCTTCAAGACTAACGAAAATTATCCATTTCCCAATTACATAAACAACAATAAATACCCAATTTTGCCTCTCGCTGTTTCCCCAGATCACTTCCCGACATGATGAAATGGTTCCGCAACAGAGCGAGACAGAAGCGTAACATGAACTGCCCGCCATGTCAGTCTAAGGTCAGAAGGTCAGTCATCTGCTTGTCATGCAAATGGCGGCATTCATCGCCATTTGGGCGCGGTCATTGTAGGAGAAATTCCAGATAGCCTATTGTCGCGAAACGATGCGTTTATGGCGAACATTTGTCGCCGGTATTTCACGACGAATTCAGACCGGCCGTCCTCCGGTGCTGGATGTAACAAAGATGACAGCCGCAGGCATTTAGGGGCCTATTTACAACAGGCAAGGGTCGTTGTCAGGGTTTATAACCATCGAATTTCGCCGTCTGATGCGCTGTCTGCATTTTGAGCAAGTTTGCTACACACCATGCATTTAGTATCATTGGAAAATTCTGAAACAATTTCAAACTCCGCTCCAACTGCACCGTCATGAAGTGACCCAAGAAAACTTATAATAACTATTATCTATTAGTTATAATTTCGTCTTTAATGTTTGACGTCTCATGACTCCCATAACAAGTATCCTCGAAGCAAATGCATGCAATCCCTCTCCATCTTTCTCCGGCTGAAATGAGCCCGTTGCTAAACACCCTGTCAACATTGAGCCAACCACTGCCCGGCAACAGTCTTCGGCTGCCGGGCTCCCCACTTCCTAGCGTGGCTTTGACGGACGCCTTTCATTCAGTTTTACAAGTAGGCCTATAAATCCTGAGAGAACACTCGCGCTGTGTGTTGTGCGTCTGCTGCAGGTTATTTATGGCCAGAGTGCCACAAAGAAAAATACGGCGTCGTCCCATCCTCTCTGAAGCTTTTTGACGACTGTCGCCTGGAAACAGTTACAGATTTATAGCGTTTTGTTTGGACTCCTGGTAACTCTTTTCGTCATGGTGCCTTGCACCATGTAGTAGATATCGTGTCGGTTCTATGTGTCATGAATACATGCTGATTCAGTGTGTACCTGTAGAAGGTATAACCTTTTGTTTAGGTGTTCCCTACATTTGTTGCCGACAGTGAATGGCGAACAGTGAATGTTGAGAACAGTGAATGGCAATGTTCTCACCTTCATTTGGCCGATCCACGTCGGGCACAGACTGCTTCTGCTTCGGTTTCTGGGTGGTCCTGGGGTTAGGTTTGGATTTGGGTTTGTCCACCCTTCTGACGGGTTGACTGGCATCCTCCACTTCCTCAACATGCTTCGGTCTGTTCTTGACCTTCGAATTCGAGCCTCTCACACCTCCCTTCTTCCCGCTATCGCCTCCTGAACCAGAAGCATCTTTATCAGCGTCAGGTACTTCCTCCTTCCTAGAATTTCCCTTGACCGCCTGTGGTTTGCGTTCATCTTCACCCACATCTATCCTCTCCAGATTCTTCTCAGTCGTTGTCTTCTTTGGCCGCACGGTTGTGACTCTTGTAGTCGTCGTCTTCACCTGAGGACGTCGTGTAGATCTTGTTGTAGTCGCTTCTATCTCAGGACGTCGAGTGGTAGGCCTCGTTGCTGTGTCTTCTGCCTCAGGACGTCGAGTGGTAGATCTCGTTGTTGTCGCTTCTGCCTGAGGACGTCTAGTTGAACTCGTCGTCGTCTCCTCCACCGCAGGACGTCGTGACGGTCGGACTCTCGTCACCCTCGGCGGCGGCGCGGTCGGGAACTGCGCCGGCCGCGGCGGACGCAGGTGTGACATGACCTGCGCGCCGTCCGTGGTCGCGCGTAGGATGACCGGCCCGGGGGTCACCACGTACGGCACCACCTTCACCGGAGACTCGGTGGTGTTACTGGTGACACGCTCGCGTCGGAAGTAGGGCACTGGCCCCTTCCGCTCGGGGTCGAAGGGCACGGGGAAGCGGACTGGTGTGAAGATGTACTCGAACTTCTCCGGAGGAGTGAATCCTCCGCTGGCTTCGTGACGTCGGAGGACTTGAGAAACTTCGCTGGGAGAAGCGGATGCGACCTCAACCAGGTTTTTACCAGCAAATGCCGCGTTCCACTGACTCTCCTCTTCAGCGAATACGGAAGGCGAGGATACCGTTGTCGTCGTGAATCTCTGAACATCAGCCCCGCGGCCACCGGTCAGTATCCGCGCCTTCAGGAGCTCGGCCAGCGACCTGCGACGCCGCCGCCCCTGTCCGGGGAACCTGACGTGACCCGCTGGCTGACGATAGCCGATCCTCTGCCGCGGCCTTCGCAGACGGCGAGGGCTCCTCGGACCGCCTCTGGAGCCACGCGAGGGGCCGCGGAAACCCGCCGGACGTCGCGAAGGTCTGCTCTGGCGCGGAGCGGAGTACGGCACGAACAGGTTGGCCAGGCCCTGCAGAGCACCGATGTTCGGGCGGCGGGGAGGGGCGGCAGCAGCGCCGCCGCCAGACGGAGGAGTGCGGTAGCCGGGGATGTTGAGCAGGGGTAGCACCTGCTGGAAACCGCCAGTGATGAGCGACTGGGTATCGAGCGGCTGCTGCTGCTGCTCCTTAAACTCCTGCTGCTCAGACTGGGGCTGGAACTGCTCCTGTTGCTGGAACTCCTGCTGTTGGAATTGTTGTTGCTGGAATTGCTGTTGCTGGAAAGGTTGCTGTTGAAACTGTTGCTGGAACTGATGCTGCTGCACTGGATGTTGCTGGAAGGCCTGTTGTTGAAACTGAGGCTGCTGTTGTGTCTCCTCCGGCTGGAACTGATGTTGCAGTATCTGCGGTCGCTGCTGCTGCTGGAACTGCTGCTGGTGTTGTTGTTGCTGCAACTGCTGCTGCTGCTGCTGAGGTCCTCCCGTCTCCGCCGGCCCACTCGGTCCCGTCTCGTACTCAACCTGTCCCGGGGGCCGCCCGGGGACCGCCGCGCCCCACACCTGGCACGAGAACCCACGCCGCTGCACAAACTCATCCGAGAAGAATCCCATCTTCAGCGCCTGGCCGGGCGGCGACCGCTTCGCGAACGGCACGGCGGCGCACTGCGTCACGTCGATTCCATACACAGTGTCCACTCGGCGGTTCACCACGGGTCCGGGGAACTCGAGCATGTCCCCTGTGATCTTCCCCAGCACGCCCGTGCCGAACGTGTCCACGTCCGTGCACACCATCACCACCGCGGTGTAGGCATCGGCCGGGGACAGCACGAGCTTCCTGCACTCGCCGGGCGGGTACGGCCCGGGGTAGTTGGTGGAGGTCAGTGTGAGCGGTACGTCCGCCTGGATGGCGTAGTACTCGTGCAGACAGTTGCCGCGGACTTCAGTGCGCTGGGCGCTGCTTGTGCTGGGGTCCGGCGCGGCTGGTCGCTGAGGGACCAGGTGGTTCTTCAGCAGACTGAAGAAGTCGACGGCGCGGTCCCGAACGTCGCTGGTCTGACACGGCGAGCAGAGCTGTGGGCGAGAGTGATGGTTAGAGTGAAGGTCAGAGGGGCGTCGGGAGTCAGAACAGCGGGTCAGAACACGAAGGTCAGAGCTATGGCCTATGGGTGGGGCGGGGAAGCAATGGTGATAAAATTGGTTCATGTTTGCACGACTCGACTGTATACATATGCCTCAAAATATCGTGTTATCTTTGATCAGAGAAGTGCGATATTATACATCATTTTTACACACAATGAACACATTTTACAGTGCGGCCTTCAAAACAAACAGTCATTACAGCCTGTCCATGCTTCCAATGTCCACACCACATTCACCTCACGTGCTACATTCTCTCTGAGTCTCCCTCCCAGTCTCACAACACAACAGCAAACACCGCAACACCATCCCACGAGCGAAACACCGAACTCATCGCCTGACCAGCCAACATGCCTGTTGTGAAACCCAGCTGCTGCGAGCCGCCGGGGCATGTCTGGACGCCGCGTGGGTGACGTCATAGAAGTTACGTCACCGACACGGATCCGGTCCCGCTCGCCGCAGTTGTCATGTTACGGCTGTTACGCCACAAACGGTCTCTGAATATGGCCACACTGAAGGTCCTGGTAGGGCCCTGGTAGTGTCCTGGTGAGGTCTGGATGGGGCAATGAATGTCCGGGTCGGAACGGGTTTAAGTGGCTTTGGTGTTGCAACAAGGACAGTAAGTGACGTCGCCCGGCTTTTTAAACAGACTGAACTGAGACAAACTGAATACCAAATTAGTACCTGCATTATGCACATTTCATTTCACTGGTTAAGGAAATCCGGACTCAATTTTGTAATTACATAAAGTAGTAGGTATATAGTTAAGCAAATACCACATTTAAAGAATGTAAACATGTTGTTAAAGACCTTGACTTTTCTCACATTTCATGGAAACATTGAATTTTGCCCTATCAACAATATTACGAAAACAGAATCACGTAATCGTGACGTTGGGTCTCGTCAAATGATGACGTCAGTGACCGGCAGCTGCCCGCGAGTGACGACAAACGCGACCGCAGGCGCCTCGGTGTGTGACCGCTCGTGATTGAGCCTCAGCACGAGAACGGCGCACGGTAGGCAGGAACGGGATGGAGACGGAACGAGAAGCATGAAGGGGATATACTGCGAGAAATGGAAGAAAGACAGAACCTCGTCTGAACTCTGGCGAGAGAGAGAGAGAGAGAAAAAAAGAGAGAGAGAGAGAAAGACAGAGAGAGAGAGAGAGAAGCACGAGAGGGTAGAGTAAGATATGAGACAGATTGGAGACACAAGAGAAATAGATTGATAAGGGCGAATAGAGTCAGATGAACACTGCATAAGAAAGACAGAGTACACGAACAGGCACACGAAAACACAAGACAGGCACACGAAAACAGTACAGTGAGAGACACTGGACGGACAGAGGACACCATTAGCAAGAGGCGGACTAAACCCAACAGCTGCCGAGCCTACTGACGAGTCACTGTTCAGTGGGTGGCTTGTCTGTCAACATGACGAAATCTTATGGTGCCCGGCACTTACGCCAGGCCGTAATGTGACCAACTTAGACCCTTGTTTAGTGGGACGTAAGGCACTTTGCCAAATTAAACCAAGATATATTGCTTTCATTGCGGAATTTGCTTGGGGCTTGGAGTTCTCCGATTTCGGCTCGCACTGAAGCTGGCATTGTTACTATTGTTACAACGGCACACTATTTGCAGACTACACAAATTAACTTAATCGCAAACACTGCAAGAATAATTTTGTTTGCAACAGAAAAGAACGTCATGCTCCAATAGCAGTATCCCAACCACGTGTAAGATACCAATGCACCAGAGTGCTC
Organism: Balanus nubilus; assembly: GCA_031763405.1. Taxonomy (NCBI): domain Eukaryota; kingdom Metazoa; phylum Arthropoda; class Thecostraca; order Balanomorpha; family Balanidae; genus Balanus; species Balanus nubilus. The sequence goes on along the minus strand of JARFNZ010114570.1, from coordinate 6,296 downwards.
TTTTTACCTTGCCACGAAAAACCACATGCGTCATTTTCCATCAAATAATCTAAAACAAAAACCTAACCGCACGCAAGCTTGATCACCGCCCTCGCAGTAGATCAATCTCTTCGCTCTAGTTTCTCAACTGGCTCGCCTGCACATCAGTAATTGCCGATGGGCTCCGCACCGAAAATACCGCAACGATGCAGAACAGCTGCACGCGTTTTTCTGTTCAAAGCATCATGGTCGGGGAAGATAAAAAAGACAATAGTGCCCCAGCAGTGTCGGACAAAGAGCGCGGGTCGGGAGGAGAAAAACTCCGGTACAGGGTGAGGTCAGGGTCCCCTGTAGGCCACCAGCCTTTGTTCGTATCTTGGCCCTTCTCTTTATGATAGTGCGACTAAGAACACACGCAGTCATTTTCACAACTTAGGCTATCGTTCTGCCGGCGACTTAGTACCGGCATGTGTAACAGTATGAGCCTAAGGGAGAATTTCGATTCTTTACGATGGCAAAAAAGTGTCAGTGCATGTTCATGTTCATGTGGATATAAACGAAAGACGAGACAAAAGTGTCCACCACTAGCGGCATAATGCCAAGCTATCATTAATATGTTCTTGACCTGGGAAATTTTAGATGTGACAAAACATTTTACAGGTTGTATTTTCTTAATCATATGTTATGTGCCAAATATAGGAATCATCACGTGGGTATAATTGTGGTGCTCTAACCCACCAAAACAAACAAACCATACTTTATTGTTTTTCTGAAGGAAAAGAAGACAATACACAGAAAACTATTTCCAATTTATTCCGCAGACAGAGTGATTACACATGCTTGCCGCGATTGCGAATAATTTTAGTGAGCGTCTCCACTTGAAAACCAATCATTAGTAGTGAGATAGGTACTGTTCTGAAAGGCTTCCAGTGGCGACTCCCTCCAATTTCAACTATCGATTTTGCTTTCCAAGTATGCTTTCTGGCAAACACCGATTGCATGGACTAGCAAAGACGTTCGTGTACATAGGTACATTGGAGACAAAACGTTATTTATACGTTTTAAACTTGAAGACCTTTCGTTAAACCCCAAGCATGCTAATGTCCTAGTGTTGTCTAAGAAATTAATATATTATTTCATATGCGTATGATGTCAAAGATTTATGATGCTGTTTTCCTACCTTATTTATGCATTATCAGTAACATTCCAGCATCCTTATCAGTTATCACGACTGGTTTTAGGGAAAATATAACACGGATATTGCACACCCAGAAAATAGCAAACTTCACAAAGCTTACGAGAAAACGATCTGTAAAGAATGAAACATTTAACAATAGGTAAAACATACCAGAGTCAGAAGTACGACGAAACCAGCGGCGATCCGTATCCTCGTCGGCGACTCCATCCTTCCACACTCACTGTTGTAACGACGCTAAACGCAGCGTCAAACCACACCGGAAAACAACGAGCAGAGGCTCTCCCGCGGGGTGTCGGTGCTCAAAATCTCTCACACCCCTTTACACTCCTTTTCACCACGCTCAAAGCAGCGCCTCGCGTCCTCGGTGTAATGAACGCCCGATCTCCAGTTTCGGGTCAAACCGCGCACCAGTCCACTCCGGCCCACACTGGTCCACTCCGGTCCACACTGGTCCACTCCAATCCACTCCGGTCCACACTGCCCCGCCCGACTCACTCGCGCCACGCGTGCCGCGCGTCTCAGGCCAGAGAGCTGCCGGTCTCCCCTCTCAGAGAGAGAAGGAGACGGTGAAAGTGCCGCACCGGGCCTGCCGCCGCGGCCACTGACAAGTCCAGGAAGATACGGCCGCACCACGCGGCTCCACTCGGCCCGGCTCGGTCCGGCGAGAGTAGACTCCCCCGCGGGGTATTACGGTGTCGCAGCAGTAAATTTATCAAATTGTACGTGGCGCGGCGGTATTCCACCTAGATTACGGCGTTCCACTTCGTTTGAGGAGTTTGGTTAGGGTTGGTTTGAGCGGCGGCGGGAGGGGACAATTGTGCCGGAAATAGTGGTTGGTGTAAGTCCCGGGGATATGAGTTGTCACGGACAGTTGCGCAAAGCGAACACGCATGTGCGTGCATGCATGGATGTGTGACAACACTAGGGGTCTCACTCGAGGAGTTACTCGAAAGCCACTCTAGAGGCAACACTAGGGGCGACACTACAGGCGACAATAGAGGCGACGCGGCGCTCTAGGCCTCACTACCTCGATGGACGGCTCACTCCAAGGTTCACTCAGGGAGATAGAGCCGGGTAAACGTCAGCACCATCAGTGCCCCACGCCGCCGGGCCGTTCCACCCTCGACTGACTTCTCCTGCAGACTGACCCGCCCGCTCCTCCGCTGGCCGTATATGAACCAGCCGGCGGTCATTGTCATGCATATATTAAGAGCACAATGTCGTTAAAGAGCTCTGACATGGCGTTATTAGGGTTGTTTGTGCGAGCTACACGGGGCCACACGAGGTCAGGCAACGGTACAGGTCGCATCCCACAGGGCGGTGAACCCGCTCCACAAACCTGGGCTCACACACCTGCTGTCATCGTGGCGCTGCAGAAGGCGCCCGAGGCCACTCCGCAAGCTGGTCAGGGAGGAGAAGAGAGAAGAGAGACAGGTCGGCACACACTTCATGTACACAGCCCTCGCCGCCGCCGCTGCCGCTGCTGCTGCCGCCGCTGCTGCTGCCGTGGCTCGTTCATTGGTATGCAGAACGCCAGACAAGACGGCGGGAGAAGAGAAGCCGACCTGAGATTCCAGCGCCGGAGAGTGTCAGGTCGGAAGGGTCCGGCTCACCGGGTCTGGTGGGGTGTTGACCACACCTGGTCAGAAGTCGAATGGATCCCATTGTGGTATGACGGGTCGTAATGCTCCTCTCTCAAATGGCGAAAAGAGCGGGACAAACGTGGTCGTATAATTCATTATCATTTTGCGTGTGTGGTTTGGTTTTAACCCGCAACTTACTAGGGGCTATTTTTTACCCCTCCCCATCCCGTTTTCTGGGCGATTACTCCTAAAGTAATACGAGTATCGTCGCCAAACGTTCAAACCCCTCTTCCACTTCAATTTGACACTTGTTGGCTACAGGACAACGATGAGGTCATGATAAGTCGGCCGGGAATGACGTAAGATTGACGTCATGTTTTCCCGTTTTTTTTACCAAAAATAAGGGTTTGCGGGAAACCCTGTCAAGCGCACAGCTTTTAATATAAAGAGAATGGCTTAATAGTAAAATAATTGGAATAGACTAAGCTATCAAACTGCTATCTCGTTTTTTAAACTTCGAAAAATCGACAAAGTCAAAGACAAAATTGCCCTTTTTTATTGCATTTTTGAAAATTTTAATTTAATTGAAAAACAGGAATAAGTATGAAAAGACCACTTAGGTGAATACGTGTACCAATTTTGAAGTCGCTAGCTTATAAAGTGACCTTTGAAGGGCCTTTCAAAGGCTAAAAACGGTCACTCTTCATGACATTTCTACGAATTCTGATAATTTTCCGTGATTTCATTTTGTACCTGATTTCGATGGTAAAACAATGTTTTAGGGTCATGTTTTGCGTTCTCAACAAACGACCTAAAATACCAAATGAAATGATCAATAACATGGCAGTAGTTGTATATTTAAAATATACAACTACTGCCATGTTATTGATCATTTCATTTTACATATTATCCTTCACCATGGCAAAAACAACCATCGAACACATCATACGACCTAAAACATGTCTTAAAGCTACCAATAACCAAAACCACCACTTTGACCTTTTTGACCTCGTGACCTCAGATGACCTTGACCTTATCCAAGACCACCAATGGCTTAAAATGGTACTTGGAAGTGTCAGGGACACGATTCTTGCCCATTTATTAGCTGCTTACGCGTTTAATATCGTTATTTCGCGCGGTAATCTCACGAACCGAAAACGGTCAAAAATTTGACTTTGACCTGACCTGTGACGTTATCGGTGACCTCCAGGTTTGATTAGTTCTGATGTAGCTCTGATGTAGCTCTGACCTCCAGATGTACATTGATTTTCCTTCGATTAATTTTCCAGGGCTATCGAACACCGTTTTATTTTTTTTTAATCGGCCGTGTAGTTTCGGAGATCGGGAGGGGGGAAAAATCCCCCCCTCCCCCCCAGTAAGTCCTGTTATAGAAATACCCCAGTCGGATGCGGGTTAACTCCTGCGACAACTTCTCGCAACAAAAGAGAGTGTTACCATGTCCATTCACATCCTGCATTCTGAAGAAGTATCCAATCACGTGCAGCATAGGTAAGTACATGAATTGCATCTCACTTCCTGAATAGGACATATTGCATCCATCCGGCATACTGTGACCAGCCCGGGAACATATCAAACCACCTGAACCTTCCCGATAGCGATCCTGACCATGTTGCCCCAAAGCAGCAGTCACAACACGTCCGAAGGCGGGCAGACAGGAACGGGGAACCAATCTCCGGTGTGTCAACCGCTGTTGCCGTCGCTGCTGCAGTGCAGATTTCCATGAATAGTCAATGCCGCGGTAGAAAGTGAATTCACTGCGGCCGAGTTGTGGTTCGTAGTCACGCTGTGAGAATCACGTGGGAATGACTCAGGCTCAGACTCACTCAGGCTCAGGCTCAACCTCAGGCATCGACAGTGAGTCGGCAGACGCAGAACGAGAGAGTTTGTGTTCGAATCCGGGTTGGAACAACAAACTTTGCTCCATACACAGAGCAGATCACTTTCAACACAGCTCGTTCTATGCTATATTTTTGATCGATATACAAATGTATATAAATGCTGATAAGTGCTTATATGTAGATAGACTTGTGATCACAATGAAGTTGTGATATACCGCAAAGAGTGATTGGGGAGGACTTCAAATTAAATGTCCAGTTTTATGGTGTAAGAGTGAAGCGGTAATATTCGGTGAATAGCCACTCAGCGACAGATGTTAGGTAAATGAAACAGACTGTGAAATCATCTGTGAAACCGCCGCGAAGTAAGCAGCGACCACAAAACAGGACACCGTTAACTGTCATAATGCGGGCGATTTTGTGTGTAATGTATGAGTCATATCATTATATCATCACAGATGGATGTGTTCGAACCACCAGTGAAGTCTACGTGACTATAGTACTGATGGATTTCACCCAGTTTCTATGAGTAGGCTGGTTCTGGAGTCAGTCACTTCGCTTTACAGTCCCTGTATGACCAGTGAGCACATATTGGGGTCAGTTCAGTGGCCGAATGTGCACCGTTATTCACACACAGAAAATGTCGAGCATGGTGGACCAAATGATAATGCGCGAACCATTGTGGTGATGGCATGCTTACGCTGGCGTGACACTGCATAATGACCTGTCGGTCGTTGTGCACCTGCTCCCGACTGACCCCAGTTGACCCCAGCTGACCCGAGCTGACCTGACCCGCCTCTGTCACGGCCTAACGACCCCTACTTGGAGGTGCTACCCAGCATTAGACCCCAGTCAAACCACCTGGTCACAGCGAATGGGAACATGACCCCGAGAACCGTTATGCAGTGCCGCTGTGTGAATAAGCCAACAACCCTGGCGGAAGCAGGCAGTAGACGTCCACAAACAGCCCAGAGGCCTCCACCACTCTTCTCGGCCGCTGAGGTATGTGGCCCTAAACATTGTCAGGAGGGCGGCACTGTATTCTGGACAACCGGGAATGCTAACACGAATGTCAGTGAATCACAAACTCTCTGAGCCTTACCATCCTTTGTGCTTCCTTTCCCCCTTCAATCGTGAAGTGTTGTTTGTCGAAGTATCTACAGGGTCTTCCATTTGAAATATACTTTTCATTTGCTCATTTTAGATATTTACGATGGACTTCTGTGGGTAAAACTGGTGCCATCTCGTCAAGTGTAACTGGGAGTGGACATTTTGCTAATTAGGCATTTTAGCCCGCGCCCCGCTGGGGTCTTCAGCCGAACGCGCCTCGCTGGGGGGTAAATTTTACCCCCCCCCCCCCTCGTATCTCCCGAACCAATTGTCGCAGCGGGACGCGCGAGGCGGCAAACGAAAGCTCTCAACAAAATGACCCTAGTCAAGACTTAACATTATCTTAACAAGGTCAAAGGTCAGGTCTAGGTCAGGTCAAAGGTCAAAATCACCTCTTTTTTATTTATTGGCTGCAGAGACCAGAATATCAACAGCAGCGGGCCCAAACTAAACCAACATGCTTCCAATTATTAGAGGAAGGCACTACTAGAGGATGAGCCGCATACTAAGCACAGGTCAAGGTCAAGGTCAGGTCACAAAAGGTCACTATGAGCAAAAAATACATAAAAG